>PVIY010020221.1:0-44417 GCA_004026745.1 Myrmecophaga tridactyla | reverse complement strand
TGGTGCATGACCTGGGAATCAAACCCGGGTCTCCCACATGGAAGGCGGGCATCTAACCACTGAACTACCTGTGCACCCCATAGGCTGTTTTGCTGACCTTTTCCCTAGATGAAACTGAAAAATCAGGAGGTGGGTGTGATCCTGGGAGAATGTTGGACTTTGGCTGTACTTAAAATGCAAGATAAATATCTAAAGAAGCTGCTGGACAGGGATACATTAAACTATCCCTATTCATTAACATATATCAGTACGATCAGCTTAGCTTGTTTTTCATTCTGTGTGCTTTCAGAAATCTATTTAGTCTTTTATTTCAAAGAAGCAAAGTTCCAGTTCTCGTCAGTGCTCTGCTCACCCTGTAGGGAAATGGAAACAATTGCAATTGGAAAAGCAAATATTCTCCCTTACCAAAGTTTAAAATAGAAAGTGGGGAAATAAAAACTTCATTAGTAACCAGACCCGAGCCTTGGATGCTCATTGGTTTTGAAAGGACCAAATTGGTGAAAAAAAATGAATGCATCAATCTTTCAGAATCAATGCATCGCTCGGCAAATAAAGTGAACTTTCCATTTTCAACCCCATTCTCCCTTCATCCACGGCAGAGACACCAGCAATCAGAACCTCCCTGAGTTAAACTACATTATGTGCCAAGCGAAGATTCTTGGTATATAGATTCTTAGCAAAATGACAACCACATTGAGGACTTTAGAAAATGTAACATAAGGTCCACAGAGAAGCCTGCTAAATAGATCCGAGCTAAGCAGCTGGGAGCTGTCTCTTTCAGCACCTGACCTCTTCAGATGCTTAATAAAATCGCCTACAAAGTATTATTCTCTCATCAGTGCCAAGAGGCATTTGTAGAGAGATAAATAAAACTGTTTTCCAAAATGGGGACTTCTCTGGTGTGCCTGTATTGAAATGACAGTTTCTTTATGGCAGAAGAGATGGACAGGAAAACGCCTGCCAGGTAGTTGCCCCCTATACCCACCACCAGTCGAATGTCTATAATGAGATTCCAAATTAGATTGCTGAACCTCAAAGACAAGGTGCTTCACATCTGTGAGATGTTCAGCTTGACTTTATAATGAGTTCACCGAGCAGAATGTACCACACTTGAAATCAAATGCTTTGCATGCACGATGAAATAAGTGGGGATCAATCATAGTCAGGGAAGTAGCAATTGCTCTGAATGTAATGATATACTGAGCCATGGAAGAAAAAGAGTGGAAAACGGAGTGCGTGAAAGGGCCAGTTCATGGGTAGCATAAATGGGCAACGTTTGTGCACGTGTTGGCCTGGAGGGACTGTATCTTAGGTGGGGGATGAGAAGGATAAAAGACTCACCCCATCTACCCAAGCAAATCAACATGCCAAGGAAGCATCCGTGAACTCTTCTTAGGGGAGCATTTTCTGAGATTACCCTCTCTGGGGCTTTTATCTAGGAAGCCAGAAATTAGTCTCTGAAATGACATTGTTTTGGTTTGTAAACAGCTTGGATTCTAGATTAAGCCAAGCATAGCACACCTATGGTTGAGTGAATGTTGACAAATGCTTGGGACAAGCCCTGCCATGGCTGAAGAACTGCAAAGGAATGGGAGGCTCCCAGGAGCCAGCACCACCTCTTGCCCAGGGAGTTCACTCGCAAAACCCCCAAGATAACTATCTGCAAAAAGCTCTGTGGGTTGGCTTGGCCACCACCCCAATAATCCGCAGCCTTTTATCCAAGTCGCTCTGCCATGATTAGTATGCCTACCTGGGTGAGGGCTCCCCCAAGGTAGGGGTCGGCGGATGGAAGTAATCAGGGATGCCCCAGGTGTGACCCGCCTCTCCTCTCTCAGAACCAATATCGTTACGTGTCTCACTGTCTGGCGGGGAAATGTCACTGGAGGCCTCATTAACAACAGACAGTACAGAGAGTCATAGTCTCACTTCTGGCCTTTCTGCAAGATTTGAAGCTTATATTACAGAAGGTAGAAAAAGAACAGGTGTCATGACTTGTCTATTTCTTTTTTCATCCTGCAACTGTCACTCATCGGCTTCCAAATAGAATGAAAAGAGCCAAAAGGAAGGCCAGTTGAGTTGCCTGGCCTGGGAGGTCAGACTGGCTTGTTGCAGTCATTGTTTTTATTGAAAAGGACAGTGACTCAGGGTCCCTCTCTCTGACTTTCCCTTTTAAGATTCTCTGGATTTGATGCAGTCTTCTGGCTGCCAGTCCTGGGTCAGGGCTGGATGTGGCTCTGCTGCTGGCCTCAGGTTGCCTTCTGGGGTCTTCAGAAAGTCACAGGGGAGCGAGTGAGTGGGTTGCATCCTCTCTGTTCCTAGCTGTGTGCGCTAATGAAAGCTGTCTGCTTTGAGGGGAGGGGAGAGGCTGGCCCATCTGGTATTCTTTGCTCCCTGGTAACAGTATAGGAATAGAGAGGAGATACGCAGGAACTGGCTGCTGCTACGATACCTTCTCTAACCTCACCTTGCAATGCAAAGCAATGTTTCCCACCATGAATGGACCAGAAATAGGAGTGATGTGATGGAAGGGATTCAAGTCCGAACAAGGTGGGTACACGCAGTGTAAAATTATAACATTAAACACCGATGTGTCTATCTACAGGAAAAGGTGTTTCCCAAATTGCTCGATCAGTTGTTATTGTTGGGGAAATGCTGAGAGTTAAGTGGTGAGGATAAGCATCTCTGTTAATTACATGCACATACCGAGGTACTGTACTTCCATTTACTTACAACATCTAGACACACACACACACACACCAGTAGCCATTGCTCTGAAGACTACGAGTTCCTCTTAAGACGAGTACAAATTGACCCAGGGTGGTCAATGGCAAACCATTAAAGAGGGGCTATTGTCTTACTAGCTGTCTTCCTCTCTCTTCCCTTTGAATTTACTCCTCTCCAATCCATTGAATTGCTTTTCTTCATTCTTAGGCTTTCAGGAAAAATTCCCTGTATTTTTCTGAGTTGAATCTCATTGTGCTATTCTCGCCCATATTCTAATTCCTCGGGGGAAAGACATGGCTAGAATTCTTGCGTGTATGACTGATAAAGCCTTTAGAAAAAGAGATAATGAGGCAGGGACCAACGGAGACACAAAGGATATCCAGCCTAGACAGAGCACAACAACGATGTCATCTCTAAAGAAATCCTGTCATTAATATGCTGGGGATGGAAGTCCCTGTCTGAGTGGTCAGGCAGGCGGGCGGCATTTCCTGAGTTCCTGTAGCGTTGCAGACGACTGTCCCCGCCACCGAGGGGAATTATGTGGGAGCAAGAGAAGGCACTCTAATAAGAATGAGAGGAACAGAACAAAAAGTACTGAAAATACACAGAAAGAACTTCCACTCAGGAACACACGGGTAACCTGGTATATTGCTACCTGCGTGCTGCAGTGACAGAAGCAGCCACCGCCTGGAGAGGTTTATCTGGTCTGGCCCAGTGGGGGAGGTGGCCCTTGAATACCAAGACAAATCTGCATCTAATAGAAAAGGGACCAAACAAAGATATTCTGCGAATTGGAGCAGGGAGCAAGCAAAGGTACCAGAAGAGGTCAGAATCTCTTCCTACACTTGCTCCGTCTTAGCTGAGGTTGAGCTTTCTGGCAAAGTGTGCCCCCTTTCCTGTCTGTTCACTAGAAAACATGAGGCTTTAGGAGCAAAGGTCGCCCTTATTTAACCACAGGGACATCACCAAGCCTTCCTTCTTAAGAGATGATATCTGAAGTGTTTCCTGTTTGCCAATAATTCACATCAGTGTGTCAGTATCTTCTCTGGCCCTTTCCACTTTGCCAGTCAGTTTGAATACTATAGAGCAGCTGGTAAATAAGAGCCCTAGGCAGTGAAGTCTTTGTAAACAGCTGTCTGGGATGGTTTCCCATTTATATGTGATGTTCTGTCCCTGCCATCATCTTCCTGGCTCTGTGGTCCTGCTTTAACCCATGTTTCTGGCCTTATTTTTCTTGGCAAACCTTTGGACAGTGGCCATTGGATACAGTGCCTCATTTCCAAGCTCTGCTCCTCTTTCTGTCTTCCATGTCTCCATCTACTTGCCCAGGATGACTTGTTGGCTGGAGGGCTCTTTTTCTCTGTCTACCCATTCTGCTCCCCTGCCCTCACACCCTGCACACACTACCCCTCTCCATCACTAGGGAGTGCTTCTGAGTCCGCCATCCAGTGATTCATGTTCACATACTGATTGAGGACAGAAAACTGTTCAAATAATTTCCCAGGAGTGATAAAGTAATTTTTACAAAACTGAAACACTGATAGGAAAGGAGGAGGCAGGTATAGAGGAGTTCATTGTCTTTAATTCTCCAGGGGTCTTAACTGAGGCTGATTTTGTTCTCTACTTCCAGGGAATGCTTGACAGTGTCTAGAGACATTTCTGGTTGTCATAACTGGTGCAAGGGGTGGGGGGTCATTACTTGTATCTCATGGGTAGGAGGTTCAGAGATACCGTTAAACATCCTTCAATATATGGGATCTATCATTCCCTAAATGTCTATAATGCCAAGGAAGAAAAACCCTAAATTACCCTAATCATGAACAGTATTGTTTATGTCTGGTAATTTAATTTACGTAAGAAGAAAAAGCAACTGGATGCAATTTTCTTTGTAATATATCTGGCCTGCAAGCTACAATGTGTCATACTCTCATCTGTGCCATTCTGGGTCATTCATTTTGCCATCTTCCTGTTTTCATCTGAGTGAAAGGGTTATATCATTTCAATCTGAAGGAAATTTACAAGTGTTTTCAAAGTTTTTAGCCACAGAAGAATTTAACTTAAACATGGAGAAAATCATAGGTAAGAGTTATTTTCCCTACATGGAATCAGACCTTTCAGCTTGATCATTTAAAGCTTTGGGTTTCTAGCCAATGGGGGTCACTCTGAATCCATTAGAAAGTCAACATCTTGACACCCTATTACTTAAAAAGTTGTGTTTATTAAGCATAAGTTCCTCCTTATTCCCTAACATAAAAGTACGGGTCAAAATACTAGTCTGATTTTATTGGCAGAAAGGTTATATAAGCAGGGCTAAGAAAGTTAAAAACTTTATATATTACATTTATAAGAAAGGGAAGTGATTATGAGAAAACAATAGAAACCCATTCTTTCTTCTTTCCAATCTCAGAGATAGACAAATGTCTTCCTTTGAATGCTCCTTTGTTCAAAGTTATCCTCCTACCAAGGGATCTGGTCCGATCTGTTTCTAGCTCCTTGGAAATAAACTCTTAAACAATCTTGGCACCTACCAAAATTCTTCATGAAGCACCACTCTAAATGTTAAAATTTTAGATGCACTCATAATATTAGGGAAGAACACAGTAATGTTGTCTATCATCAGTACACAGCACTCTCATGGAAGCAAATGCAATAAGACAAGAAAAAAGTGCACAATGAAGAATCTTTATATAGATAGTCAGGTGCAGTAATAAAGAATGACTAACACCAGAGGTACATGAAAGCAAAGTTTATTAGTACTCACAGGTCCTAGAACCGAGAAGAGTGGCAGGAAACCTCACAGGGCCACATGGAGAAATACATCAGAAGGATAGGCTCATCCAAGTAGGTAGAGAGCAAGAGGGTACAAAGTGGACCTGGGACTGTGCCTTTATAGTTACATGGGTGGGGCCGAAGTGGTTGGTCAAGCACGAGTGAGGACTGGGGAATTCATATTTGGCTTTCATAGTGGTGCAGATTCAGGTAGGATGTGGGGAGGAACAGGAGAAGCTGTTTATCTTGCATCAGTGGTGGTCACCGTGGGACCTAAAAATGGGGTCTGAGATGCCGGGGTATTGTGAAAGAGCACAAATCCCTATTTTCTTTTAACTTACTACAAGAAGAGATCAATCTATTACAGGTTATCTTCTTCTACTCATCCCTGAGTTGGTTGTTCTCCAGGCATATGTGCTGAATACTTTTATCTTCTTACTCCACATGCTCCCCTATGTTAACTTATCGCCACTCCTGGCATCAGTTTTATTATATAAGTTAAGAGTCTGACTATATCCTGAGATTCAGAGTCTTCTGAACCGCACACTTTTGACATCCACCTCTATTAGACTACACCACTTGTATGCCCCATAGTCAACATTTCCAAATACTAAATTTCTCAAAGTCAACATTTCCAATACTGAATTCACTGTCTTCCCCTATAAATCTGCTCTAACTGTATGTATAGGGCTTAGTCAGACCCATAGGTCAGTAGTGCCCCATAAGGCAAAGTTGAGCCATGTCTCTTCTTTCTGTTGTTTCCTACCATGGGAGAAGTGTCAATTCACCCACCTTGCAGTTCTCAATTCTGAGAGCCCTTCCAGACTTGGACCTCTGAGCATCAAGCTCTACAGATTCCGCATCCTAACTATTTCATCATGTCCATCACACTTTTCCACCTCTGCTACTATTGCTTTAGCTCAGGCTTTTATCATCTCTCTTCAGAGCTATTGTAATAATATGTCACTTGGCCTCCATGCTTAAAGTTTTGGACTCCTCCATCATATTGCAGTCAGAGGAGCCATTGGAAAAATGGAAAATCTAATCATACCTTTTCCTGAATTAAACTTTTTCTGGAGTTCTCAAAACCTTTACAGGGCAGCTGCCATGGCTCAGCAGGCAGAGCTCTGACCTGCCATGCTGGAGGTCTGGAGTTCGATCCCTGGTGCCTCCTGCCCATATGCAAATTAAAAAAAAAAAAAAACCTTTACAGATACAATAGAAACGAATTAGCATAATATAAAAGGACTTCCGTTACCTCGTCCTATATAACTAAAAAACACTATTTATTTATCAGTACATGCCAGGCACATGCATTTTCTTATATTTAATTTAGTCTCAAAACAAACCTGAAATAAAAGTATTATTTTTACCCCCATTTATAAATGAGGAAACTGAGGCACCAAGCCTTGCAGGAAGCTGCATGTTTGGAATTTGAACCCAGATGGCCTGCTTCCAGAGTGCAGAAAATCCCATTTCCCACCCCACTCCATGCAGCCCCCAGAAGAGAACACATGCTCAGAACTCCTTTCTCTTCTTTGGGCCTCAGTTACAAAACATTGGTTTGTTGTTCCTATTACAATGCACTTTCTGAGTTGTCATGCATGGGTAATTAGTTATTTTCAATAATGTAATTTAAAAACTCCAACACTACCCAAAACATGAGTTAAGGCCTTGGCAATAACCTAACCCTAAAAATATGATCCACCTATTTCATCTCCCTTCCCCTATTTCTCAGAATTAACCATCATTCTGAATTTGCTTGGTTTTATATTGTCTTCTTGAAGTCATAAGTATTTCTAAAAAAAGTATACATTTTTATTTTAAGAGCTTTTCATTTAAAAATGCTATCATGATGTATGTAATCTTTTTTGACTTATTATCGCTGATTCATCTATGTTGTTATATTCTGGCCGCTATATAATAAACCATTTTGTGGAAATACTGCATTTTATTGATCCACTCTTCAGTTGATAAGCATTGGGTTGAATCCAGGATTTTTTCTTTTTTATTGTGACCAGTGCAGTTGTATACATTGTATTCATATTTAGTTTTCTTTTTATTGTGTGTGCGCGCATGCAAGTTTCCTTTGGAACAAGCTCATGGTCTTTATCCCTATACTAATCCACCTTCCACCTTGGCTATGTTTAGAATCTTTTACTCAGTCAACCAGTGTTTATTGAGCATCTACAAGTGCTCCAAAACAGTTTAGGGTGCTGAGAACAAAACAGACAAAGACTCCCACTGTCATAGAACTAGAAGACAGAGAAACCACAAGGTGAGTAAATTCATAGGTAAAACATATCTTCTGCAATCTCTCACTTTGCAATTAATGCTATAGTGAATCTAAGCTACTTGCCCATGATGTTGGACTCCAAATCTTTGCTCACGTTGTTTGCTTTGCCTGGAATGTCCTTTGAACCCTCGTTTTTGTAGCTAACTTTTATTTCTTCTCATCTGTCAAGACTCAGCTCAGATATTAGCTTCCTTGTGCAGCCTTAATTAATACCTCTTTAACTGGATAAGGGCTCTCCTCTGCACTCACGTAGCTCTTTATCATACTTTTATCATGTCCTCTTCTATCTTCTTCTTCCTCCAGCATATAAGTCAAATGTTACTTATCTTTAAATAGCTTTAGTGACTACTGTGATAGCTAACAGATTAAAAGATATTCAATAGATGATTATTGAAAAATAATTGAAATAATTATCAAAATGTAGGAATTCATGCTTGGGATTTTGTTAAAGTGCTTTCGTCCTGCATAAGAAGATTGTGAGGTGGTAGTTATGATGAGAAAGCCTCTTCACTCATGAAAAGCAAATGCAGTCTGGTCATGCCCTGACTCAAAGGAACGAGACAGCCTTATCATTAATTCATTCAAGAGGCCCGTTGTTCAAAGGTGGTCATTAAAGTTTGTTCTTTTGTACAGGAGATCAAAATGGATTTAGAAAAGAAACTCCAATAAAGTGGTTTGGAAAGCATTGTGATTTAGTGGAAAGAAAAGTACCCTGGAGGTCAGAAGTCCTTGGCGGTGTTATATGCAGAAGGCACAGGGCTTATGTAATGGGAAAGAAAAAAAATCCACAACCCATACTCCTGGAGAATGTGATCTGAAGGTTAGGGAAATTGTTCTACAGCCACTCTTTTCATTCAGGGGACTTTTCTTATTTAGGAGAAAGCTGGTTCTGAATATTTAAGCTTTAACCGGGCTCAAATTAAGAATGACTGATAATTTTACTTTTCTGATTCTTATTGATAAGTGAAGATATAGGTTATATCTCTCAGGTATGTGTTCGCCCTTACCTTAGTGAATCTTTTGGTTAGGAAACTAAAGAGTCCTTAAGCACCCTCTCCTGTCTCCTCCGTATTTCTGACATGGACTGCAAAAATGGCTTACCTGAAATAAGACTACAATGATTTGCAAACAAAATAATAGAAATTAGAGGACAATCACTTGAGAGCTAGAGAGGTAGGTTTCTCAGGACAAGGTAGATGAGGAGAAGAGGAAAAAGACAGGGAGAATTCAGCAGAAAGAAAGGGCCAGTGTGAAATGGATGGTGGGGAAATTTTTCTAAAGTATGTATGATTGGGAATTTGACTTGAAACATATACCTCAATCTTCAGAGAGGGAATAGGTTTGATGTCCATTGTAGCATAAAGCATATAAGAAAGGGGAGAGCCCCAGAAAGCTAGATGAGGGTGGGGATTGGGGTGTCAGTAGAAACAAGAAACTGAAAGGAGTTAGGTCAAGAGAAATGTAAGCTGTCCAAAGACTTTTCAGACTTCCCGTTGTTGTTGCAATAGTTAGGACTGGAGCTGTTTTATTTACATATTAAAGGAAAAATTGACCCAAAGTGACTAGAATTCTTGAAGATATCCAGGTGTTAGATATTTGGATTAACCATAGAATTGTAATAGAGATGTGTGATTAGATAGGCTTGATGAGTTGGGTATTGGTTCAAATGCTAAATGCAACCAGAAGCTAAATACACATTTCAAATGGCCCTGAAAATTGTGAGCTTATTGTTACTGACCTTCTTTGGGCCAGACCACCAAAACAGGTTTCCTATCCAGTATTACCCACACCAACAGAACTAAACCAGTTTCAGTTAAAGCAAAGCAGCACTTTATCCTTTGGCCAAAGAATGGAGAAGGGTAGACTTATGTCCTAAAGGCACATTCTCCCTGAAGAGAGGTGAACATGACTCTTTTATAGGAGGTCTGGGGATATGTGTGCAGGTAGTTAGTGCAAATAGGTAAGAGAATTTCTGAAGAATTCAAAGGAGTTTCTGAAGAATTGGTTTTGTGCATGCACAGTCTCTGGTCATGCTAACATACAGTTCTACATGTATTGCATCTTCAGATAATGGCAGCTAAATCTTGTCCAGAGGCGGCGCATTTACTATTATAATGAGCAAAGGTAAAGTAAGGTCAAGGTTGAGGATTAAGTGTGCATGTTCTGTGAAGGGGGCTTCCCCAGCTGTGGCAAGGCAGGAATTTGAGGTTAGCATTGAGATGATTTCTTGCTATTTCATTGCCTGGGTTTTTGTGGTTCAGCATGGAGTATGGGGCCAATGGCTCCAAAACTCGAGTTTTCAGTAGCTTCTTTGCAGGTGTCCACAGTTATATTTTTCTAGAAATAAACACAACTCAAGCAGAAACAAAAGTTAGAGGGAACAACTTTTTGGTTAGACCTCATCATGGTGACACTACTGGTTTAGTGTCATCAGCATCACTCAGATTTCTTGTTCTTAAAAATAAAAGTACATGTTTTGGTTTCAATTGTTTTAGAAACATATTATGAAGTATTAGGTGCAGACCTCAGAAGAGGTCATCAGAAAAAATCACCTTAATGAAATATGAGTGCAATGACACATGTCTTCTTTTCTCAAGAGAATCCATCCTCTAGATTTTGGAAATCCCATATCCAGATAAAACATATACTTTTCTATTTGTTTCAGTTAGGATAAGTTTGAATGCATGTGACTGAAACTCCAAAATAATAGCGGTTTAGTTTTGAGAGAGGTTTCTTTTTCTCTCACATAAATGAAGTCAGGGTTAAGCAGCCAGGGGCTGGTATGGTGCCTCCATGGTCATCGGGTTTTAGTTTCTTTCCGTCTTGGTGCTTCATTATTCTCAAAACATTTCTTCTACCTCATGATCCAAGGTGGCTGCTGAAGATCCAGCTACTGTGTTTTCATTTCAGAGTATAGGAAAAGGGAAGGGGAAAAGGGGCATGTCACTTTAAGAACACTTCTGGAATTCTTACTCTTCACTTCTGTTCCTTAACAGAATGTAGACTGGGAAATATAACTTTATTCTGGGCAGCCGCATGCCCAGTTTAAGATGAGGGGTTTGGAACAAACTTTGTAATCTCTGCCACCATGTTCTACATAGCCTATTTTGGGACTATATTATCTAGTGGAAATACCATCAGCAAGGAATGATGAAATGGTGGGCATAACTGACAGGCCTTTAGAGAATGAATATTGTTTGATGGACAATTTTTAAATAATCGATAAAGAGGTGCTCATTACCACCCTGTTTTGATCAGAATATCACCAGTTCTTGCATTTAAAACTGAATCATCGGGCAGTATGATGGTGGCTCAGTGGCAGAATTCCTGCTTGCCATGCTGGAGACCAGGATTGGTTTCCCGGTGCCTGTCCATGTTAAAAAACAAGCAAAAAAAACCACTATATCATCCTGGGGCCTAGAATTTGACCACTGAAGGAAAGTGAGAAAGAAAGAGGTAGAGGGAAAGGAAAGGGGGAGGGAGAGGGAGAACGGAGAGTTAGTTCTTTGTGACTTATCTATTAAAGGAATATTTAAAGAGCAAGGCACATTTCTTTCTCTAAAATATTGATTTTTCATTTTAAGTTGGAGCCAAATATCAATATAGGTAAAATTGGTAGTTCCCAGAACTGATGAGAATTCAGAGCTTAACAAAATGAATGCATGGCTTGATCTTATTGCAACATATTTAGAGGGAAAAGAGAGTATTGATCAACTCAGTTTAGGAAAGTATCTGTAAGTTACTATTGTTTGAAATAGCCTATTGCCAAAAAGTTTATGTATGCTATATTTTGTACATTGTATGCGAATTCAGACTTTGCTGGGTTTGAAAAATGGTCTAATATTATGGCTGTCAAGAGTATGTGTTTTAATATGTAATATATGAGTTCTAGATGCTTGTCTTGATTTAGTTGTTGAATCATAGTTTAATTTTATATACGAAGTACAATCCCCTGCCTCAGTTATGCTCTCAGGATCATGAGAAGTATCAGGCACTGTTTGTCTTTTTAGTACAATGGATGAGGATGTCACTATAAAAAGTCATTTCATTGTTAATTCTCTTGATTACCAAAGGGTACAATCCAACCTTCTTAAAAGTAGAATGATTCCTAGGATATCTTCACCTTTGGTCCTCCTTTGACTCTCTTTCAAGTTAGCTCATATTATTTTGAATCACAGTGAATAAAAAATGGCCTGTAGCTTCAACAGTGTCTAAAGCAGTCATGCTTTAATTGCTTCGCATATAACATTTAGTAATTACTGGGTTGACACTCTTCATTTATCTAAATTTACCCAGCTATAATGAAATCTGCCCACATAATTTTGTATTGTGAATGACAAATACACAATTATATTATAACTCCACTTATTTTGGAATGGCCCCCAAAGAAATCTGCATCTAGGTCTATGTACAGACCGTAAAGAGGCTCCTATGTCTATTTGGAGGCATTGAAGAATTAAAAAAAAGTAGAGTTTGCCTTTAAATTAAATTCTGTGGTAAGGAAAGACCAGCATACCCATAGTGATGGTTGTAAGTGGTCTTGTCTGGAGTTATTTTGTATTTTGTTTACAGAGAGCTGTAAAAAGTTAGATTCAGATGATAAATTCCAGGTATCTAAATGATTATAAGAGGAGTTCAAGAAAACACAAAGCTGGAACCCAACAATTCAGAGACCTTTTTAAGAAATGGAGAATATAGTTTTTAAAAATCAGTTGACATCAGACTCAGTCAAATTAGCAAGAAGTAAGAGTTGTTTATACTATATTCACAGAATTTGTTATATAACCAATTAGACAAGTTCCACACGAATGCCAAAGATGCAAATGCTGTAGGAATTGAAAGCCTTTTGTGATTAGAAAGTTTGGGAAAATCACAATACAATACTCTGGATGAGTCAGAGATAGATTAATGGAGAAGACTGGGAGTCATATTCCTACCAGATGCAATGAAGGAGCAAGAACTCGAAGGTGGGATTGGGTAAGCTGTGCTCTGCTATCTGTGAAAAATAAGCAGTCAGCCCACGAGACAAGAAGAATGGAAGGGATTAACTTGGCTAGGATGTGATAGGTCTTGAACTTGATCTGCCAGATAATGGATAAAATTCCAAGTATTCCACCTAGAGAAGATATCATAAAAGTGGAGCTTGTAATGACTCATCTGCAATGAGTGGTTGAGAAGGTGACAGGAGACCTCAGCAGTTAGACCACAGTGGCTTTCAAACATGCCTGAAATTAAAATCACCTGGGCCAATCGCACATGGTAAGCAGTGAAAAATATTTTTTGAAATGAATTGAATTTTGATCAGTTTAAATCTTAGTCCAGAAGTCATTTGTTCAGGATTTATTAGTAATCATAATCATAGATATTGTGTGTTTAATAGGAGATTCTAGGGGACTAAAAAATCTGTCATGGTTTAAATTAGAAAGTTGTATTTGTAGAACTGATTCATCCACACATTTATTCATTCATTCAGTTACTAAATATCAAGTATCTACCATGTGCTTAGAACTGTGCTGGTTGGTGGGGTACAGAGGTGAATGAAACAGATAAGGTCTCTGGCCTCATGGAACTTATATTCTGATGTTAGGGCATATAATAAAAGTATGTTTACACACACGCACGCATACACTCACACACAAGTGTTAGGTGGTATGAAGTACTAAGGAGAAAATTTAGCATAGAAGTGGGATAGGAATGGCTGATGTGTTGCATTTTAAACAATGAGGATGGTGTCCCACAATTTTGATAAAAACTGACCAGATAACCTCTCAAATTATGTAAAGAACCACCTATCTTCTTCTTCTTTTTTTTTTTTAATTTGCATATGGGCAGGAGGCACCAGGAATCGAACTCCAGACCTCCAGCATGGCAGGTCGGAGCTCTGCCTGCTGAGCCACGGCAGCCGCCCCACCTATCTAGCCGCCCCACCTATCTTCTTTTATTACTGTCTTATAGGAGTTGCTTTAAGCAGATTGGAGTATGAGTTAGAATTTGAGGGATTTTTGATACATGAATAGTCAGGCAAGAAGGTTAAAGAAGAACCAAAGTCATCTGAGCCCCTTACAAGTGCTAGAGCAGTTCTTCTGGATGTCTAATATTTACATTCCTCAGCTAAATTCCCTAATGGGCCCTCAAATAGAAGTTTGCTTCCTGTTGACTTGAAGTAGTAGGAAGCATATCATTTTCGCTGATCTTATTATTACTAATAACAGTAACTGTTGAGCAAAAGGTCTGGGCTACCACCCAGACCAGGGAGAAGGTCCACTGAGTGGAGAACAGCAGATATGCCAGTCACCAAGAGTAGGAGTCCAAATACTTTGGCCCTATGCAGAAGACACAAAACAGGCATCTTCAGTTGTGGATGTTGGTCTCTCATGGTGAGAAGGTCCCTTCTGCCAGCTGATTCAGGGTGCTGGACTGCACACACTCCTCTGGTGCTGCAGTAGGAAGATGCTGTTCCCTCCCCACTGGGGAGAGATATACTAGTGAGGTTGGCCAAGGAGTCTTATGTTTTAGCTTAAGCAAGAAAAAGAAGTTCACTATGTACCTGTGAAGAATAGAATCACCCTGTACCAGGAAGAAGAATCTAGAATGAGCATGAGCTCACTGATAAAGAAGCCTCCAGATAAGGGAATGTCCTGGGCCCAGGTCCTTAACTGGGCAAGTCTAGGGAGGGGAGCAGATGTCACAGAGACTGCTTCCCTGGGAGTAACTTTCATGTATCTTGCTTGTGACAGTTCACCAAGATCTTTTATATCTTACTTCATGATTTTTACATAGCAATCTGACATAATTGTTATTTTCAGCCATCTTACAAATGAGAAGATTGATATTTGGAGAGATTAAGAGGTTTGCCAATGACTGGAAAACTAGAAAGAGACACAACTCACAGACTCACATCTTTTGACAAGAGATCCGTGCTCTACATAAGACCAAAACTTCCCTTCAAAATTCAAGGCCATAATTTTGAATTACGACAAAACTGCGAGTCATTCTTCAATTCAAGAATTAATGGGCACTGAAGGAGGATGTAGGTTGAATGTGTAATTCCTGCTAAGGGTAGTACCCCATTTCTCATTGACCATCCAAACCCATTCCATAAGAATCCACGATAAGAAGAACCTGGGATGAACACCTAAGGAATAATGAAGGAAATGGGATTTTTTCATCAATGGAAGGCATTTTATTAGATATTTGTGCCAAAACACTGTATCTATAAACTAAACAGGAGTTATTTGAGAACTTGCCAGAATTGGGCAATTTTAAAAGAATAATTTTTCAAAAAAGTGAAAAATTATTATTTTTTTACCTTGTGAAATGTGCTTCAGTGAACATCCAGATAAATATTCATTTGCTGACCCTACAAATTTCTTTTAGGGACTTTGGAAATCAGTGGGATTTTTTTCAAATGTCAGGGGCTCAGTAGACCTCTAGACCCCTATTAACTGTTGTCATGAAAGACTCCTCTTTATACCAAATAGCAAACATCTGGACATCCCCAGTCACTTCTATTATAAGTCATAGCAATTTTATTTTGAATGATTTCACTATTAAACTTATCTTGATGTTGAGTTTTTCCTTCTTTTGCTGTTAAGGTGAGGAACTTGGATATGGTTTTCTTACAGAAGAAATTTGCTTAAGTTAAACATACATAGGAAAGCAAATTTACTACTTTTCTTTAGAAATAAACAGAGAAGCAAATGAAATGTGCTAATGTGGTCCTAATTAGCACATTCATTAAGGACTATTTTGAATGCAATAATGAACTTTTTGCTTCTGACTGAAGATAGAATTTACAATGATGCATTAGTGAGTCTGTCTGCTGAAAGTTGCCAGATTATAGGGCGGAATGAATACAACTAATAAAATAATTCACCACCTACATGAAAATGATAAATATGATTCTAAAATACCTGAAAAATATCCTTCCCATAAATACAGGTCTTTCTTTTAGGAAATGCCAGGTACAAAGTAATCTTTGGATGCTAATGTGGCTTTATCCATTTGATATGTCTGCCTGAGAATTTGGGTTTGAGGCATTAGCTTTCCTGTGTTCAGACAGGGGTGACTCCTATTAAACCTTGAGCAAAATGAGGGGATCTATTATTTTGAGTTTAACAGGTGCTGCTTAACAACACAGGATTCACAAGACTTTAGGTGTGTTAACCAGCACGAATATGAGCTAGTCATAAGACACAAGTTTAATTCAGATGACAGTAGAAGTAGAACACCAGAAACTGCTATGTATTGAGTTCAGCTCTGTTCCTGGTGGTCAGGGATGGTCAGGCTGTAACTGAAGTAGGTGGTAAAGTTGTTGATGATGATGATGGTGTTGACACTTATGAGTAGTGGTTTCTCTTTGTTGAGTCCTAACTCAACCAGGAAATGTGTTATACATCATGATGGTTTGAAGCTGTATGGACCCTAGAAAAGACCATATTCTTAAAGCTAATCCATTCCTTTGGGTGTAGACCTATTGTGGGCGGAACATTTTGATTAGGTTATTTCAGATGAGGTGTGCCCAAGGCAGATCTTAATCCTTTTACTGGAGCCCTTTCTAAAAGATGAAATTCAGAGAAGCACACAGAGAAATTCTGAGAGAAAATTCAGAGAAGCTGAGTGAAACAGAAATGTAGAGAAACCAAAGAAACAGAGAGGAAGCCATTGAAGCCAGAAGCTGGAGGCAATGAAATCTGGGAGAGAAGCGAGAGACCAGAATACACTACCATGTGCCTTGAGGATGGCTTTTAGCTGGTCTTCAGGGAGAAGGCATCACCTGTTGATGTGTTGATTTGTACATTTTCATGACTTTAGAGCTGTAAATTTGTAAGTTAATGTATCACCATTGTAAAAGCTAACCCATTTCTGGCATATTGCATTTTGTCAGCTTTAGCAAACTACAATGTACATATTAACCTATTTACCTTTGCAAGTGTGTGAGAAAGTTATTACTATTTTCATTCTTCAAAGAAGGAAATCTAATTCATCAATATTGTTTTTATGGAATTCATTATGTTCATGGTCATTTGGAAGTACTGTATACCACTTTTTACCTTCTATGAGATACCTTCTGCCTGGAAGTCCCTCTTTCCTCTCCATCCACCTGTGTATGTTTTCATATCAGCTATTCAAGAAGTGTTCACTGCCATTGTCTAATATCCAATTTAACTTGTACCTTTTAACTGAACTGTCTACTATGCAACTTCAATAACTTGTTAACTTTATTTGGTTCAACATTTTGGGGTGATTTGAGAGCTGTTTTTGTTCCTCCCATTCGAAGTCCTTCCAAGTTAGAAAACATCTTTTATTTCTTTTGAATTCCCCCATGACTCTCTATACAGTGCTCTACTTAGAATGGAAATTCAATAAATGCCATTCCGTGAAATGAGAATCCATCATGTTTAAAATCCTTCTTGAAAGTGAGATTCCTGTGTCTTTCTTGGCAACTCATCCCAAGTTCTATAGACATTCACTGTCAGGACATTTGGCCTTGTTTTTTATCTAAATAACTCATGCTATTTCTTCTCAACAGCTAGGTGACATTCTCAATGTGATAGCCTTTCATACAATTGAAAGTTTGTTTTATGTCTTCTTCCTTCATCTGCTTCCCAGGAAAAAATAGTGGACCCTCTAATGATCACTATAGATTTAATTTTAAAAAATATATAGGTGTTTTCACACTTATGTCCAAAAGATTTAACATCAGAGGAAGCACAAGAAATTGAATCAAAGCTAAGTTATTATTCTAAGTCTCTGGTATTTTTGCTTTGAGAAAAGTCATGGCATAATTTATGGTCTCCAAAATGGTTGTGCTGATCATTTTTTGAGGGGAGTTGCATGGTTGTAAGGCTTTGTGAGTTAAGATTTTCTAAAAGTTGCAATTTTAGATGCTTCTTTTCTTCCTGTGGAAATTTGGGTTTGATTTTTCCTTTAACAATTTTTTTTTTAATAAATAGGGGGAAAATAAGTCAGGATAGTGCTAGCTAAGTTCCAGCCAGCAATGTTGAGCTTTTTATTCCATTTTAAGTGTGTTTTTCCCTAAGAAGATAGCATTTATATATGACAGGCTAGATTTCCTCATGGCAGTAGATAGAGATGTTGTTGTTTCTAATAGACATGCTTCAGTATATTCTCTGAGCACACCCAGCCAGTAATCTCTGTTTTAAAGTGTCCTTTTTAGTGTTACGTTGCAAAATTAATCTTTTCATTTGCTTCACTCTACACAGTTTAATACTGCCTGACTCCACATAAAACACTGATATGAGCTTTAAATAAAAGCTGGATATGGCTAAGTTGTGTGCATATTGTGTTTGGGATTAAGAAACTAAATTTGACAGGTAATGGAGTCAGATTTAACTGCTCCATGATGCTAAACTGTGAGCTGTCATGTCAATCATCTATCCAGGAAATATAAGCCATAAAAGGAAAGTGAGATGTGCTTTAGATCCATCATCACACAAGCAAAAGGTTAGCTCTTCAAGGAAGGGTGTTGTGAAGACAGATCCTCTTCATTTCTCTCCAGGGGACTCAGGGAGTTAAGGCCATCACGCAATTAGGCTTATTTGCTTGAGGATGAGCTAGGTCTCCTAGAGACATGGGAAAGAAACTTCTGCAACCAATGGCCAGAACTTCATATTCAATAAAGGGAAAATAAAACTTTAAAGTAGTGAAGGGGTAGATGTGGGATAGTTAGAGAGTGCTACCTATGCATTTACTGGAGAAAGCATGTCAGATATTATACAAGTGAGGTAGATTTGAAATTATTTTTTGCTAAGACAGTTACCAGTAATATTAAGCATTGTTTCTCATCCTTGATGGCCAGGAACTTTTGAGCTTAATTTTATATTCAATCCCAGTAACTATATTCACCTAATTCTTTGATAAATTTATTCTGTCTCTGTGTCACAATTCAGTATTTTTTCTTTTTCTATTTTAAATGTCTTCATTTTTTATTATAGCTCTGTTTTTTTTTTGAAGGAGGTAAGGTATAATTAATAAATGACAAATAAAAAATTTCTCTACAAATAAAGATCATCCATCTACCCATCTGTCTAATCTGAAGGATGACACAAAGAGTTCTGGGAAATGAATTGCCGAAGTGTATGATTACACATTTAGTCCAGAGTCTCAAGCTGATGTGCAGGGCTTTTACTGTGCAATTCCCATTAACACTGATTGTCCAATTTAGTGCTTCATTAATGAGCCATAGGCCACTTGTAAATTTCTGACTTACAGAATCAACCACATTTAAAGTTTTATTCTCCTGAAAATATCTACACCTGACAAGCTGATAATAGATACTTAGTACCCTTCCATCAACTTGACCCTTCCGTCATGTCAGTTTTGACTACTGTCAGTTGGCACCCTCTTTCCTTAAGTGATTCTAACACTTATAGCTATAATAATTAAAATAGCAAACACCTGCAGTATGCTTACTAAGATTTAGGTTTTCACTATCATTTACTGACAGCTTGTGATGTTGTGTATACTGCTGTGAGCTCTCTACATCTATTAACTAATTAAATCCACATCACCTTGCGATGATGCTTCTCTTACTATCCCCATTTTACTGATGGAGAAAACTAAGAGGGCTAAGTCATTTTCCTGATGTTACAGATCTGGTAAATATAAGAGCTAGGATTTGAATTGGGTCAGTTTATCTCCAGATTTGGCCTTCAATGCTGGAGATGAGATGGATTAAGCATATATCCTTTCCCAGCAAGTAGACAAAGACTTGACCAGGGAACTTAAGGGTTTGCCTACATCAAAAGCAGTTGCACAACAATCAACCCTTACATAAAAGTTTCTGCTTTCTTGAGAGAACCCATAGCAGCTGTGCTTACAATTATCCCATTAGCACTAAGGCAGCATTCTGTGTATGGTACCCTATTTTTGGAGCACTGACAACTTGCAGATAAGTACTGACCAAATTAAACAAAAATAATCGAAATGCTTAAAAATCATAGTATCATCATTTGGGACAATATGCTTTGAAAACAGGAAGTGATGAATATGCAAATATCACCAGTAGTTGAGGTCAATAGAGTAAATAGAATGAATCAAAACATATAAAAATGTTGATAAGACATTTGAGGACTTGACTTTGATAAGAGAAAAAGTCTTAGAATGATTTTCTGCCTGAAGCTGGAAAAAAAAAAAGAGCACTTATCTCTGGCATGTGTTCTTGCCCAAATCTAACTGTCAAAATCATGCTCATTCTTCAAAGCCCATGTCTTCAGACAGTCTTTTTCCTGATACCCCTAATCCTCTACAGCACAGTGTTTCTTTTACAGTTCCTAAAACAGTGCCTTGTCTATCAGGATTTTTGTGCATTCTTCTCATGTACTATTTTGTAAATTCTCTGAAGGAAGCCTCTATATCTTCCCCTCCTTAGTACATGTTCACAGACAATCAACAAATACACGCCCTTTGACTGATTGGCAACATTGGCAGCACCCAGTGGTTTTCTTCCTTTGAATTGACTCCTTAATTTATTGGGGAACCAATCTGTAAATCACATTCATTCCATATGTTGTAATGAGTGAATAGATCTTAAAGTTATCAGAGAAAATAGAAAGGAAAAGGCAATCACCTGTAGACAGTCTAAGGAGAAGAACTGTCTCACCTTGCAAGGTAAGTTGAATAAACAGGTTTTCTGCACAGCATCAGAAACCATTCATTGCAAAATGTAGAAGGGGAATATTTACTGATAAGTTAGATTCTCTCCTCAATGTAACCAGAGAACAATTAATCTAAAATATAATCAATTTCACAGAATCTAAAAACTTGTAATTATAACATTTTTTATAAGAAATGAAGGAGAGTGACTTAATGACAACTTCAAACAAAAGTTATTTTTCTTAATGGTCTATACTATAATGAAAAGAGGAGGGAAAGACCATATTAAAAATAATGCTTGAATTTTCTAAAGTAAGGTAAACTTTTTCTGGTAGACAGAAACATTTAAATAACTAGAAAGGTGGACTCTGTCTGGAAGCTCAAATGCAATAGAAATTATTTACTCTGTACGACTTCTCAACTCCTTTGCTTTGATTTCTGGTTTAATAAACAAACCTTCTGATTACCAATTTGGCTTTCCATGTTCTTTGCCACTGTGGTTGTTAGGATTTTAGACTTAATTGTTTCAGTTCCTCTTTAGGTTTATATCCTTTATTCATCAATACTCTTTAGGTTTATATGCCAATTTATCAATAATTCTCTTGTAGGGATGCCTCATGTGAATCAATGAGCAAAATCTGCTCATTCCCAAGTGAACATATAAGTTTTGCATTTCTGAAGCTAGAAATCCAAGATTTGCAGCTTTGCCAGAAAGATTTTCAGGAAACCTGCAGTGATGCCTAGGCCCAAAATAGTAGGGCAGCCTAATATATCCCTTTACCTTGTGGTTGTATCTCATTGTCTCACATCCCATTCTCTCAACACACATGTTATGATATTCTGAAGCTGTTATATACACCAGAAAAGAGCATGTTCTTAAAGCTAATCCATTCTTGTGGGTGTAGACCTATAGTGGGTGGAACATTTTGATTAGATTATTTCAGTTGAAGGATGCCCCAAGTGGGTCTTAATCCTCTTACTTGATTAAGGGGATGAAATATAGAGAGAAAGAGACAGAAGTTGAGAGAGAAAAAGATACAAAGGCTCAGAAAGAAAGCTATAGATGGAGAACCAGAAGCTGAAACCCAGGAGAGCAGGACTAGCAGACATTGTCATGTGCCTTGCCATGTGACAGAGGAGTCCCACATCGCTGAATTATCTTAATAATGCCTTGATTTGAACATTTTCATGGCCTCAGAACTGTACACTTATAAGCTAGTATATCTCCATTGTTAAAAGCCAGTCCATTTTGTGATATCTGCATTTCATCAAATTTAGAAAACTCAAATACATATGTTACTTTTTAAGGCTTTTTTAGTTACTTTTTAGGAAATCACTGGAGATTGAGAACCTCATGTTAAATGAACAAAGTCAGCCTCAGGTTGCTTTGTGCCAGTACATAAAGCATAAGTGGTAGGTTGTATTACCACTTCCATCTTGGCTATATGACTTTGTTAGCCAGTGACAGCTTTAAGAGCCATTGCTAGGCTCTGCTCTTGTTCTTTTTCCTCAGCCAGTATAACGGCTTGTCTTAGGTTCTGTATCACAGAGCAGAGCCACAACAACATGCAGATGTAATCTGAGTGATTATGTCAAGCACTGATATTTGGGAATTATTTGTTACTTCAGTTTAATGTAATGAAAGGATACTAATATTAGGGCCCCTCCTGTAAAGTAAATTTAGTATAATTATAGGCTCTTACAATTTAAAAAAATTCTTTATATCTTTCATATATGGTCTCGATTTTCATAATGAGCCACCTGCAAACCATAATTCATAGAGAAAGAAGGGATGAGGTCTTTTAGGGATGTATGCTTTAGGTTTTAGGTAGGACACCAGTTTAACATGAATCAGGATCTTGATGATGTGAAAGTTACAGCCTTGCAGCTCCCAGACCAGTAGGGAGAAAGGACATAGAAAGTGCTAATTCCTTTGGCAATGAGATAAAAATGAGTGATGGTTGTGGTGAGACTCTAACAATCTTATTTGAGAAGTATTTTGTACTTCATTATAACTGAGAAGAGAGGTGGACATCTGAAGCAGAGATGGGTCAACTTTGTGATGAGCCATAATGGAGGCTTTCCCTCCTGGGGAAACTGTATGTTGTGTTAAACTATGCAGAAAATCTAGGACATGCATTTCAGGAGGAGTGAAGGAATCTCTGACCTGGCATCTTCATCCAACTAGAGTTGTGAGCAGTGCTGAGAGGAAGAGTAAATGCTGACAGATTCAAGCAGAAGCTTCTAGAATTCTTTTCCACTATTCAACATAAGCAGGGAAGGCTGGCATCCACTGAACCGATATGCCAGACAGGATATTTGCTAGAACACAGAGGACAAAGGCAGAGGAAGAAGAGAGTCCCAGCCCATGCCAGTGAGGAACGGTGAGGGAGAATCATCCTGCATAGGTGCTTTTAGCAGATCACAGAACAATGGCAGGGTGTATTGCAAGATATCCAGAAGACTTGCACAGAATGATCTCAAAGTACAGAAGCATTCCTGATCCAGGCACTCTGATGACCAAAGGGAAATATTGTTTATGGAACTCTTCTGTGTTTTAGGTTCCTACTGTTTTATCTGTAACAGAACAAGGTTTACCAAACCATCCTTTGTGAATACTTTCATTTTTTGCTATATTGTGCATGCTTTCATTTGCTAATGCTGCTAGAATACAAAATGCCAGAAATGGATCAGCTTTTATAAAGAGGATTTATTAAGTTACAAGTTTATAGTTCTAAGGCCATAGAAATGTCCAAACTAAGGCATCCAGATAAAGATACCTTGACCCCAAAGAAAGGGCTGGATGGTATCCAGGTTTCCTCTGTCACATAAGAAGGCACATGGTAGGCATCTGCTGGTCCTTTCATAGCTTCTCTAGGGCAAATATTGGATTCTTCCCCTAGTTTCTCTCAACTCTCTCCAGGTTCTGGCTTGCTTAGCATCTCATGGGAAGGCACATGACAACATCTGCTGGGTTCTTCATCTCCAAATGTTCGCGCCTATGTGTCTGCTTTCTGTTGGCACTCCAAACATCTCCAAATGTTTGTGTCTCTGTCAGCTCTGCCATGTCTCTATCTCCATGAGTTCTTTTAAGGACTCCAATAAACTAATCAAGACCTACTTTGAATGGGCAGAGTTACATCTCCATCTAATTAAAAGGTCAGAACCACAATTGAGTGTGTCACATCTCCATGAAAATAACTTATTCAAGAGATCCCATTCTATGATATTGGATCAGGAGAATATGGCTTTTCTGGGGTACCAACAGTTTCAAATCAGCACAGTGCCCAACATAGATCCAAGTTGATTCCGAATCCAGGGTAGATTCCAAATTAAGAGATTTTTAAGGAGAGAGGATTCTGGAACGTCTTACTGGGGATTAGAATCAAGGGACATGTGGAATTCTTTAATGAGATATTTAATGTTACCAAGTCCTCCCATAATGATATAGTAATATTCCTGGGAACCACATGGAGTTAACAGAAGACCTGGAATTCAGGTTATATGAGTAAATTGATACAAAAATCATATATAACCAACATTAATATTTGACACTTGACTTGAGTTTTCTTCCAGCTTCAGCCAGGAGGTGGTCCCAAAGTCAATTTTTATACATGTAAGTATTTAATGCTGTTTTCATACACAGAGATAATCCCATTCTAGGCCAACCCTCTTGTTATAATGCTAGTACATTGTACCTTTTTTTTGGATATAGTATAGAACAAAACACATATGTATATGGTACTCCCCCAACCCCATGAGTTCCCTCTTGTTTTTATGCATATTCATCCAGACCTTATTAGCCACTCTTCTTTGGGCCAGGTGGTTGCCAGATAGTACCATGCTATTTGGGAAGATTCTTTGGATCCTCTGAAGACACTTTCTGAGTCTCATTAGGCTTTTAATAAATTACAGCTAATTTGCTGCATCCTTCATTTCTGCTTGTCCAGAAATCTTCCCCATGAAATCTTTTCACAAGAACATCAAGGTTTTTCTTCAAAGGATAGAGTCCATGTTCAATGCACAATTACAAACCTTAGATAAAGTTTATCTCAAACATAATATGGAACACATGTGGCTCCTGGGCTTATATTTCGCCCTTCTTTCTGATTCCCTTTAATTACTACCATTAGCAATATTTCTTGATTTTGTTATTGAAAGAGTATTCCATTAAAATTCTGGGCTTCAGTTCGTAACAGCTTGGTAGCCAATGCTTGTTAAATGACTTTTGCAATGATAGAACCAAGGTGACTGCTCCCCACCCCCAAGGCTATCATGAAAGAGAGTTATGGAGAATCATTTAGATATAGGACATACCTGACAAAGGGTCACAGTTTTTCTCAATGCATGAGAGGTGAGTTCCAGAAGAGGTGAGGCTCTCTAAAGGTCACACTTGCATTTCTTTATTGCAGCAGACATGGTAAAAAGAACAATGTTGGAGATATTAAAATTTAGATTGGTTATGTGATTCACACGGAAAACACATTAGTTTTTTTTTTTTTTTTTAAGTTGAAAATCCTTTGGGTATAAGCCTGATGCCAGGAAGGATGTGTAACTTAGAAACAGAAATGTACATTTCCTCCCTCAGGTGGAAGGAGGGGAGGAGGGAATGTTTATTAAAATGCTTGCTGCATTTACTCCAAAGAAGGTGGGGGGTGGGAGACAGCACTCCTATTTTCTTGTCTGGTTCATTAATCCTATTAGCAATGTTTAGGGAAAACACAAAACAGGGATGAAATATAGTTCCAACTGGCACAGTGCAGCATTTGGGGTTTCTAGAATAGAGTGTAAGACTCAAAAAATATCTTGCAAAGAATTTCCAAGAAAAATTAAACCTTACAAATTCTACAAAATGCAGTATTTTAAGCTTCTGAATGAATTTTAAAGAAAATGATCTGGCAAAGCTTTATGGAAGTATGATAAGAATTGAAAATTTTTATACATATATATATTACAGAATATTTTGAAATTGTTAAGAATGAAAGATAGTTACCTTAGAGAAAATGTGTTCTGCCTTTATGTCAAGAGTATGATAATCTATTTAACTGGTTCATAGCTTTGGTTATCAGCTCTATGTTGTTATTTACCAAACCTGTATCTCTTATGTAGCCATTCTTTCACGATTCAGGTTTGTGTTTACAAATCTTACTGCCTGGCATCACTACAATTTTGATTATCTCATTATCCTTTGATATTCCAAATTGACTCCATTTCTTAATTTGCTATTTCTGGAAATGCCCAAGCCCATTGCATTCCCTAGGTTTGGAACTTTGAAGTTTGACTGACTACTGGCTTTCATTTAATCTCCTAAATCACACTACGTCCTTTTGGTTCTACTGGCAGATGTTTCTTGTCTCTACTCTACTTTCCAATCTCACTACAACTAAACTGATCTTCCTGAATCCAGTCTTCCCAGCCCCTTTCCCATTTTCCCAGTTCCCTCAATGGAATCTTACTAAATACTGATATCATGAAAAAAGTTCCCCTGATAAAGTATATTAAGATATTTTACCTCCCTATTGGGATTAAGCGGTATTGCTTCTTTATAATCTTTAAAAGCCATACTACCCTGGCCCCATTGTTTCTATCACAGAGTTAATAAGTACTAATTGACCACCCCATATTGCCAAGCTTTTCTAAGACACTGTGTGGGAAACAAAAGCACTAAAGAACATGGGCCTTGTCTTTAAGGGAATAAAGTCTAGTTCAGAAGATACAGAATGCATACATAAAAGTTAACTATATTAAGAAGTTTGAGTCAGATGAATGATTCAGATGAAAATTATCCATGATATAAATTGAGGGAGAAAATGCAGCCCTCTTGCCCTGTTAATATATTTCCTATCCATGGCAGTCCCTCAATTTGCTATTTATTTGTACATTCAATTATTTGTTGTTTTAGAGTATCTGTTTTAAATATGTAGGGTCTTTGACATAATGGATACCTGCTAAATTATAAATAAATTCTGAATTGAATTAGAGCAAAAACACTTATTCTTGAATGACAATATCATTAATTTTAATAAATGTATAATTATAACAATATTTACTCATGAAAATTGACATGAGTCTTCAGCACAGACTGAAAAATAGTCTAGCCAACGCTATGTTAATGTTGTAATGGATTATAAATAACATCATAAAGCCCCGTGGCATATTTATTCAGCTTTTTAAGGTTATATTTGCACTTTTCTCGGATGGTATTTTTTTTTTTTTTGCATGGGCAGGCACCGGGAATTGAACCTGGGTCTCCGGCATGGCAAGTGAGAATTCTGCCACTGAGCCACCATCACACTGCCTTCTCAGATGGTATTTTGAGGAGATTTGATAATGGGTAGGTGGGATGTTTGGGAAAGGTAACACAAGACGGTGGTTAACAGCACAGGTTTTGGAGCCAAAGCCAAATAGATCCTATGTTTGCCTGCAGACAGCTGTGTGGCCTTGGGGAAGTAACCAGCAGCTTGAAGCATTATTTCCTTATCTGTAAAACTGAAATACCAACACCTTGCCCAGACCACACTTATTGCAGTTTATTATCATTGCATTTTCTTAAATGATCTCTGAGGATGTTTACAAATAAAGATAAAGTAGTGGTAAGGGAAGAGTAATTGGAAACAGTTAAGATGTTATTTGTACTGGCTTAATTTCATCTAGGACTATTAACACGTGAAACATAATGATTGAGAGTGAAATTAGGAAACTCAAATGGAAAGGACAGAATCATCCATTTTTAATGATATTTTTAAGTTATTAAAGCGCATTATAGAAGGATTATTGCTTTAGTGGGTAGAGCCTGCTTTTTCATGCTTTTCGTTCATTTCATGCATATTCATTCATTACCAACTTCTTTTAAACATTGTGAACAGTTCCTGCTTTCAGGGAGCTTGTAATTACACAAATAATTGTTAGGCAACAATTCTGATTACTGCAGAAAGGAGAAATGCTAAGTGTTATGAGAATGTACATCAGGAGGAAAATTCCTAGTTTGAGTGGGATGAGAGAAGGTGTCTTAGAGGAAGTAAATTTCAGTTGTAAGTAAGGATGAGAAGCATTTATTAGGAGATGGAAGAGAGATCAGCTTCTGCCAAGTTCCATGGATAAGAGGAGACATGGAATTCTGTGGGATTGATGTGTGCAGTGCCGTTGGTGGGGAGGGGGAGGGAAAATGAGCTGAGACAGGCAGGAGCTAATTGGTCAAGGCTGTGTTTTCTAAGTTAAGGATTTTGGAGTTATTTCTAAGAGCAATTAAAAAACACTGAAGGGGTTTAAGCAGAGGAATAACTAAACTCTTTTCAGTTTGATGTTTACTAAACGAATGAATGAATTGCTCTGTTAACGTTGATTAAGTCCATATGTTTCAGTTTTTCTCATCTTTAAAATAGAGGTAATTTATATGCCTGAAAGAAATTTATATTAGTAAATTATTTAATTTATTTGAAGCCCAGATTTTAAAATTTAATAATGCCTTTGTGAAGGAGATGTGAAAAAAGGGATTGATAATGAATCATGGAATTCTTCTGGGGGGAAAAGGGATAATTAGTGAACGTGTTTGTTAGCAAAACAAGGAGAAAGAAAGAAAGAGAATGTTTAAAGCACCTGAGGCCCATAGTCTCAGCGTATTTAAAACTTTTACCCATAATATTAATTTATAATGCAGGACTTGTGAGGTCACGCGTGGGGAGGAGAGAATAAAAAATTGTGACTTAGAGACAAGAACAGAGGCATGAAATTATTACATTTATGGAAATTGAGAAGAAGAAAACTTTTGTGCTACTGAATCAAAAGATTTTAGATCTCTGGCTCAGCTCATTTCAATTATACACAGAGAAAAATATATCATGTTAACAGAAGGGAGCTTTATCATTCACCTTTTTAAAAAATTTTTTATAGTCTTAACACACCAACCAGAATCTCTGCATGGAGTGACTGTGACTGGCCTTTTGAAGGACCCACTCAGAAAATAATTCTAGAACATCAATTTTACATCTAGATTTTAAATCAGAAACTCACAGGACTATAAGGAAGGGCAATGAAAGTATATTTACGTTGGGTCCCTGACCTGCAGTAAAGACAGCACCTAATTGTTTTGGTCAGGTAGGTCTCCCGCTCTAGCTATAAAGATCTCCCGAGAAAGTCCTGTTTCATTGGAAAAATTTTCAGGGGGAGCTGCCCAAAAAGGAGAAAGCGTTGAGCCAAAGTTCAGGACAATGAAGGATACAATCCATGCCCTATAGAAGCAAAGGAGACACCAAGAGGACAAGGACAGAGGTCCTGTTGGTCCATTGATGGGTTCTGAAGAGACCACAATGGATTGGACTGGAATAGTCCTGGATGTATTTATCACGTACCCATTAGGCAATTGGCATTGCTCCAAACAAACCTTCTGGGTGGTGGAGGACTGACTGGTTGTTTTCTGCAGAGAAGGAAATTGATTTCCTACCTAGGATCAGCTTTATGGGAAGCAAGCTATTTGTTTTATTTATAGCTGGGACTCAGCTTCCTGCTGGAATAATTCAAATTCTGTAGGTACAGACTACCTTCTTATTTAGATATTGACTGAAAAGGGAGTCAGCTTGGAGTTGGCCCTGCAGCTACTCGCAGGGGGGGTTTGGATTTATGCTAATGAATGGGGTTGAGGCTTTCAAGGATTTGCTTTCATTACTAAATCCTCAGGACAGCGCTTTCCAAAACCCTTGGTTGGGCTCCACAATAAGAGCGGACGTCTCTAAGCTCTGTGCTGAAGGCTATTTATTAGGCTCAAAACAAAAATAAATACAACAAAACTTAATGGAAAAGTTTGGTTTCTTAATATAAAATTCTGTACCTGAGTAAACATAAAGTAAAACAGGAACATCCAGAAAACTCAGGAAGCATATTTGTGGGGAGGTAAGACTGTGCTCTTATTTGGGGATCAGAAGCTCCAACTTAACCTCAATTAAATTAGAAACTTCATAAAAAACTTTGTAATTATGAGCAATTGAGTTATTGTAGTTCAACTGGCTTGGTTGAAGAAAGCACAACCTCAAGGAATTTTGATATTTTTTGAAGTAAGAAACTTACAGGATCCTTTACCTTAATCAGTCTTCAAGCTTATATGTACTCTTTACTGACACTAGAAAGCCAAAGACCTTTGTACAAATCAATTCTCAATGGGGGAAGGTACATTCCTGAACTGCAGTGAGGTTAAGAACAAATGCACTTTGAAATAAATCTTAGTACGAAGATTTGAGAAAAACTGCAGATCCAGATACAATGTGATTGGCATGCCACATAAACCATATGTCCTTCAGAAATGTAAATAAATATCGTTGTGTTGGAAGACACATAGCTCTTCCTTAAGACACAAAGTTGATTCTGGAACTGTTAATGAGTTTGCAATATATAAGTGAAGCCAGACTCCTATCAGTCTGGACATTAACTGATCAAGCATACTGTTCTTTTTTCTTTTTGAAGGTACCTATTCTCCTTAATTTAAATATCCTGCCTCTCTGTGTTTTATGGAGCAGTAATAGATCTCCTCAAATTTGCTTGAGTGTTTGTAAAATAGATGTGAATTTTACAAACTCCTAAATTTGGGGTTGGTTATTAATACATGTAACTTACCCTCACTTTTATCATGGGTTCTTTGGGAGAAGGCCATGATATCATGTTTTCTTTTAATTCTGTCCTATATAAATTCATGCCTGATAAGAATATGAAAATGGGGCAGCACCAAAACTATTTCATTATTTTTTAGTAAACCCTATATATCATTATTCTTGAAGTCCCCTCTGTGGACTGATAGGTGGCTTAATTTTCTCAGTGCCTTTGGACTGATGAACACTGAAGCCTACAGCAGGTCTTTTCTACCTGAATGTTGAACTGTGATTACTAGATGTTAGTCTAAAGATTTCTTTAAAAACTTCTTTTATAAGCTAGCTGGACCGTAGAAAATCATGGTGACAGTTTATCCAATAAGCCATTATTGAGTGTCTACTGCATTTACCGCTGATAGGAAAGCTGAGAAGGATCATCCCAAACATTTATTTTTAAGTACCTGATTTCTCATGCTGTGTTAAAAGTAAAAAGAATGTGAATAGGTTTGGCCTCTGCCCCTTAGACAGGAAACAGCACAAACACCCAGCTCCCAAGACGGTAAAGACATCCTCGCATTCTTTTAAAGCTCTAAGTAAATTCCAAGCAGATATGCTCAATTTCTTAGTTTATGACTAATGTGGTATAATGGGCATCTGCAAACATTTTCTTAAAGGGCTAGATAATAAATACTTTTGGCTTTGCAGGCTAAATGGACTCTGCCACTTCTCCTCATCTCCACCCTTATAGCCTGAAAGCAACCCTAGACAACATGTAAATGAATGAGTGTGGCTCTGTTCCAATAAAACTTTATTTACAAAAACAGGCATTGGGTTGAAGTTGGCCTGTGGACAGCAATCTTCTAACCCCTGTGGCTTATTATTCTCACAACTAAAAAAAAGAAAAGAAAAAAAATGATCTTCTGGAGAATTGTTCTGCTGGATCAGGTTCACCAAGCATACAAATAAACTGTTAATAAGTGGTGTGAATACTGCCTTTGTAACAACGTCAGCTTCTCCATTTGTTAAAAAGCTCTAATCCTTACCTATTTCATAGAGTGATTATGGGAACCCATAGGTGAGAATGCATCTGCACAGAACCAAATAGTCCCATAAAAGGCACTCAATAGAAGTGTGTTGAATGAAGAAAACATCTGTTGAAGTTGCTTTGCAAAGTTTTGCTCGAATCTACTACTTGTCTACATTTGTTTTCCCTAGTTTTACTGTATTATGTTGTCTTAAAATTTATAACTTGGCTGCATTCTTCTTCAGAATGTGAGTTCCTCAAGGGAAAGGTCAGCATTGTTGATCTTTGTGTCACACAAACCCAGCACAATGACTTCTGCACTCACTATCTTTTTTATTTTTATGTTTGAAATTTATTTTACTTTTTTAATCATTTTTTATTGTGAAGTATAGCATATATACAAAAAAGCAATACATTTCAAAGTAGATTGTAACAAGCAGTTATAGAACAGATTTTAGAGTTTGGTATGGGTTACAGTTCCACAACTTTAGGCTTTTCCTTCTAGCTGCTCCAAGAAACTGGAGACTGAAAGAAATATCAGTATAATGATTCAGCACTTGTGCTCATTTATTAAATCCTATTTTCTCTGTTATAGCCCTTCCTTCTTCTTTAACCCTTTTCACCATCTTTAGGGGTATTAGGCTATGCCCATTTTAACTTCTTCATGTTGGAAAGAGTTGTTGATAATATTGGATAGAGGGACGGATTAGTGGATGTTCTTGGACAGGCTGGGTCCTCTGGATTTCAGGACTTATCTGGCCTAGGAACCCATCTGGGGGTTGTGGGCTTCTGGAAGGTAATCTTAATGCCCTCAACTTTGTAGAATCACAGATAAAGTGTTAAGTGTTCTTTAGGATTGACAGGAATGGTGTTGATTGGAGTTTGCCAAACCCTGGCTCATCAGCTTTTGAATCAATGATCATAGCCCACTCTGACAGGCTGAAGACACTACAAGGGAAGGGGCATTTTCCATCCCTAGCTTTCTTTTCTGAGCCCTACAATTGTGACTGAAGCTATGGACTAGAATTCACCCACTGTGAGTAAATATTTTTAACAGCTCAAGAGACTAATTTGGGATATTATAAAAGGTTGGCTGAGAATGCCTTCCCTAAAACCAGGAATGGCGACTGATTATAGCATGTTAAATGTTTACCGCAACTAAGAACAAATACAACAGGACGGAAATAGTACACAGCCTTTTTCATATGAATTTCCAGTCCTTCCTCGCCAGGGGAAAGGGACCCAGTAACTACTTCACCACCTTTCTCTGGGATTCCTTTTACGTTTGTGGGTCCCTTCTGCATGCTTTAGATTCTAGCAGCTCACATTTGCAATTCTCTTTGGAGGCTGTGTACTCAGAATACTGGAACCAACCAATCTGTCTGAATTTGCAGGATCAGGAATGCCTGGGGACTCACATATTCCTAGATAAGGTGCCTAGCGAATGACTGCTACAGAGGTATGGAAATCTAGCTCCCTTGCCTTGAGTGAAGATAAACTCTAAGGCAAAATTTATACCCCAGAGCTCCCTTGTAGGATCGGGGTTGAAGCTGGAACTTTGTCTAAAATCACAGTCTTGCTTGGTTTCTTGGCTGTCACCATCTTATTTCTCCCACTCCCATTCTTTCTCTGGTGGGGGTTGGGGAAGGTGCTTTCTTGAGAAATTCCTTGCACGAGGTCTGTTTCTGGGAAAGTCTAAGACATGAGTGAATATGCAGCTAAGAGAAATATTTTTACTTGGTTTTCTTTCTTTTCTCCTCTTATCCACTGTCCATGCCCCCTTTTCCTTTCTCCCTCCTTTCTCTTCCTTACTTACCCTGGCTCTGCAGCCTTCATTGATATTTTCTGGGCCACATACCATTCATGACCTATGTGATTTGGGTTTGAAATGGTATTTCAGCACCTTAGCAGTAGGAAGGGTTTCACTGCAACTGCTTCTTTGGCAGGAAGAGTGTAGCTTCTGTGTTGAGTTCAACCTGAAAAGTGCTTCCCTACTGGGCAGAAGTCATGCATTGTGTAACACTGCCTGTTTCACACTATTAAATACCTGCTCTGACTGAGATGCCCTCTGGGTTAAGTTTTATTGTCCTATGTTTATTTTTGTTGAAGTATAGCTTAATTTGGGTTGGTTCTTGAACTTTATATAAATGAAATCAGACAATATGTGCTCTTTGATTGTATTTCTTTTTTTTTTTTTTTTCCAGTTTTCAAAGCACTCTTCAACAAGTAGTTACAGGACAGATTCCAGAGTTTTGCATGGGCTACCATATCATCATCTCAGATTTTTCCTTCTCGATTCTCCAGCACATTGGAGGCCAGAAGGAATAAATATTATTTTATCATCACAATGGACTTTTTTGTGAAAAATAATGTATATACGAGAAAGCAATAAATTTCAAAGCACATCACCACAATTAGTTGTAGAACAAATTTCAGAGTTTGGCATGGCTTACAATTCCACAATGTTAGGTTTTTATTTCTAACTGCTCTAAGATGCTGGAGACTAAAAGAAACATCAATATAATGATTTATATAATTTAGCAATCATACTCGTTTGTTAAACCCTACCTTCTCTCTATAACTCCACCATCACCTTTGATCTTTCTCCCACTCTTTAAGGGTATTTGGGCTATGCCCATTCTGACTTTTTTATGTTGGAAGGGGCTGTCAGTAATATGGGGTAGGGAGATGGAACTATCTGATGTTCTGGAGAGATTGGGCCCTCTAAGTTTTAGGACTTTGATCCAGGGACCCATATGGAGATTGTAGGTTTCTGGATAGTCACCCTAGTGCATGGAAATTTTGTAGAATTTTATATATTGCCCTAGGTGTTCTTTAGGATTGGTTGGAATGGTTTTGGTTGGGGTTTGGTAAGTTGTGATCAGTAGCAATGTCTAACTGATGCTTGCATAAGAGTGACCTCTAGAATAGCCTCTTGACTCTATTTGAACTCTCTCAGCCACTGATACTGTATTTGTTACACTTTTTCCCCCCTTTTGGCCAGGATGGTGTTGTTGATTCATTGTATGACTTTTTAAAAAATGATGTTTTTAATCCATATTAGGTGTAGCAATAACTTATTCTGTATGCAATATGGTGATTCCATTTTATGAATATATTACAATTTATTTATTTTACTGTTGATGGGTATTTAGGTTTTTTCAGTCTGTAGTTTTGTTACAAAACAATGCTGCCCAAGCATTCACGTATGCGTCTTTTGGAGGGCACAAACACTTGTTTTTCTTTGGCATTTATCAAGGAGTGCAACTACTGGATTGGAGGGTATTCAGAATTATAGCTTTAGTCAATCCTGCCCACTATTTCTCAAAGAGCTTACATCAATTTCCAACCCACCAACAGATGATGAGGTCTCTGGTTATCCCATATCCTTGACATCGCTTGGCATTGTCTGTTGCTTAAATTTTACCCTTCTAGTGAGTGCAAACACAAGCAAGATGAAACTCAAGAACACTGTCAATTTGTTTGAGTGTAGCAATACAAAAAAATGTGCACAGGATGACAATGAAATGATTTGATGCTCGGCAAAAGAAGAGTGGCAGCCCAGAAAGCCCCAACAAATGGCCATCCACTTGGGAAATTCTCTATGGAACTGGAGTTCCATAACTTCATCAGTGTTCCTCAATGGACTGAATAACAGGATACTTATTTAGAACTATCAAAGCTCAAAAGAAGACTTTGCCAGTGACATAGTCCGGTGCTGGATTTTTTTTAAAGAAAGTGTAATATTACACATTAAAAATCTTTAATAGATATAAGATTTTATAGATTTTCTGATACCTACTGTGTGCATTTTTTCTTAATTTTTAGCTATTTGGTCTTGTCTCTTGATATTCTTGGTGTTTTTAAAAATTGAATGTTGGACCTAGTGCATAAAAATGTTTAGATCTAGTTATTATTTTCTCCAGAGAGTCAAGGCAGAACACCTTTTTCCAATCAGGAATTGCAATATCTTGAGGATGGATTTCCACCTTTATTAGGGGCTCGTCTATTTCTTACTTTCTTTTTTCCTAGGTACTAGCACTTACTGGTTTTGCTTGAAAGCATGGGTTGGTTATCAGAGCCCCTTAACAATGATGAATGAGCTCTGAGCTCCAATTTTTGTCTCCCTACCTGAAAAAGCTCTTAAACTGCTTTTTTGCTTCTTAGCTGCTTGACTTACCAGAGCTCGGTGTCACTTGTTTAATAAAAAAGGAGATCTTTCTTGTCTTTTGTGATATCCAAGATTCTTACATGGGGACACTAGGGTTTGGAGAACAGAAACCAAGAAATTATCACTGTATTAAATAGAATAGTTTACTTTTAAAATGGAATTCCAGCACACATTAGTCATTTTCAAATGGCTTGAGGGGAAAAGAAGCATAGTCTCACTTCCTTGAGCTTCTCTTTTCACTCAGCTCTTGACTCCACATTCCTGGTTGGTTTGAAAAAACTCAGCTTCAGTTTTTGTCTCCCCAGCCCAAAAGAAAGGACAAAACTCTGAGCCCATGTTTTCTACTTAGAAGCCCTGTCTGTGCCATTAAAAAAAATCAGCAAATACGTTCAGGAGAAAAAGTGGCTGAGTATTTGTGTCCCACTCAATGCATTTCCCATCTGCTAGGCAATTTTTCACCGACACTAAGTTTTGAGTTTTAATGTGGTATCTTAAATATATTTACATTTTTCTTGGTAATGCATAACCAGAGTTCTTCCTTTTAAACTCCTTGTTTAGTTCTCTGAAAAATATTGAATGTTGTTATACCTTTACATAAATGTTCTGATCTATAGACATAGGTTTTGCCTCATTTGTTGTTTTCAGCCTTATTATTATGCTCTTGAGTAGATAATGTAAGCATAAGGTAAAAAAAATTAACAGCTATAAAACAAATAAGGTGAAGAGTAATTCCTTCTCCCACTATTGTTCCACAGACCCCATTTCTGTCTCAGGTGACAATCAATCACTTTTACTACTATCAAGTGCATCCTTCCAGAAGATATGGATATTTATAGCATTTTAAAGCATTTTATACAAATTTTAGTGTGCTTACACATTGTTCATAAACTTACCTTTTTTTTCTTCACTTGACAATATATCATGGAGAGCGTTTCATATTGGTCCATATAGGTGCTACTTTGTTCATTTTAACAGCTGTATAACATCCCATTTTTAATAAAATTCTGGTTTCATTTAACCAGTACTTTCTTCTAGAATGTTTAGATTGTTCCTAATAGACTTTATTATAAACACTCAATAAATATTCTCGAGCATGTATTTTTCTATAATGTGTATTCTGTAAAATAATTTCCTGCAGGTTAAATTGGTAGGTCACACATTCTGTGTTTACTTTTTCCTTTTTTTCTACTGGAGTCTTTAGTTTCTCAGCGCTAAATTGCTTGATAAATCTACATCAGTTCTGAATGTGAAAGAGCTTATATCAAATTTTATTTAAAAATGTGTGATCAGGAATCTGTTTTATTGAAGATTAATAAATAAATTTAACAATTCACATGTAACCTAATATCATTTTTTGTTCAAAGTTAAAATATACTAAGAGAAAGGGTTGCCGATAAAAGTAACTTTACTGCATTACTTATAGTTCTCTTTTGAAGAAAACGTCTTTAAATGTTGGTATATAATAAGCTGAAACTAATTCTATAAGCTAATCGTATCCAACAAAGCAACCTTGTTATCTTCTAATATGTTCTCTAACTACCCAATGTTTTCCAGATCCAGTTCCAAACAACCAATACCATTCAATTTTGATCCAAATAAAGTTTTATTATGTAGGCATTGGAGAAAATAATTAGTTAGTGATGGGAAACATGGCTGAAAGGAAAATGGTCCAGCAGATCTGTGCTTAATAGGGGACAATTTATTTCTAAGTTCCTTAGGAGACAGAAATCTGGTCAAGAAATGCACCTTTGTTTAGAACCTCTGATAGACTTTTAGCTTTCAATTGTATAAGCGCCTGAAGACAAATGCCTGCCTGCCTTTCCTGATGGTGAAAAAGTGCTATGGTTCTCTAGCAAGTAGAGAGTTACTCAAGGGAAAAAAGCAAGAAGGAGGTTGCTCTGTGGAACCCAGCATTCGCTGCTGGGATTTACTCTATCCCATGTAATTCCATTCTCTTCACTTGAATAATAATACACAGACACTAAGTGTCTGTGTACTTAGTCCCACAGTGATTCTTCCTTATTTTTCATTCACACTTTTCTGAGTTTTCATTCATTCCACAAATGATACAATATCTATCATGCAGTGATTCTTTCTCAGATCCTCTGCCAGTCGATGTGCATACAGTGTAATAATTAACAGGAGAGAGAGAGTTCTTGTCCTCAGAAAGCTACGTTCTAAAGAGTCAAAGAGTTAAGCAGAACATACAATGTGATATGATAAGTACTATCATTGGAGAATTCAAGTGTGGTCCACTAATATATAAGTGCCCCTGGGATTTAGGGGAGGCTTCCCAGAGTAACAGAGGGGCAATCTAGTTAGTCAATTGAAGACTTGCATGAAAAGCACATTCCTAATCCTATCACTGCCCTAATTGCATGCAAAGGTCTGCAGACTTTGAGAGGTTCAAGGAGCTACTGTATTTTTTCACACTATCAGGGAACCTATGACACCAGTTATCTGATGTGGTGGACTGGTTGAAAAATGCCATGAGTCTTTACCCTTCACAGTATCCATGCTGATTGCAACATGACTTTGCCCCCATCTCCTAATTGAGGTCTTGCTTTGGTAACACATTAAGGTGAAAGCGAATGAATTCCAGTTCCAAGCCAAAATCTGAACAGACTTTACATGCTTCTATGCTTTTGGAACCCTGCCTGCATGATGAGATCCCACCGGAGCTCACCCCCTGGAGAATGAGAGACAATGTGGAGCAGAGCCAGGTCAGCCAAGTTGACCTAGCCAAGGCCTCAGACATATGATTGAGCCCAGCTGACATCAAGTGAGTTTGGCTTGGAACTGCTCAGCCTTCGACTCATAGGAAATAATAGGTAGCTATTGTTTTAAGACACTAAGTTTTAAGATGGTTGAGATAGACTTCTGAGAGAGGCTATGAGGAGCAATAAAATAATGCACCCAAAATATTCTGCCCAGAGTCTTCCACAAAGTAAAACAGTGAGAAATTATTATTGAAGGTCAAGTTAAAATCTAAGAGTTCATTTTCTTCTCTTGGCTTGGCATGCTCAAAACCATGGGGAATATTTTCTACTGTCTATTCCAGTGTTCTCCAGCTGAAAGCCTGCTGACCACAATTTTCTTAAGAGATTTTGATGACGAAGGTAGTACTAGCAAATAATGAAAGTAGGATAATGGTGATGCTCAGCTTGAGATCCATGATGAGGGTTCTGGGGTGAAAGAATACACATGGTACAGAGTTGGAATGGCCACTTCCATTTTGCGTAAGGTCCTTCTTGTCTGGAGCTTGTTTCTATCACCTTCATTCCCATCCCTGAAAGTAGCTTTAGCATCGGCAGTAGAGCTGACCATGGACATCACAGATGAACCAACTTCTTATAGGCTTAAACAGTCTTATAACCACAGCTGTCCCTTTACTCATGAGCCAAAACATGCTTAGACTACTAGCAACCACGACTGTACTTAAATTCTATAATAAAAACTGACATAAGTTGTGCCTTTATATGTTTGATCATTCTGAAATATTAGAGTATAGGAGGAGGAGCCAAGTGCTGCCAAGGAGAAGAGGAATCTGGGGTCTGGGTACTAGAAGCAGCACCATAATTTGGCTCTATGTAGTTTCCTTAACTCTCTATGAATAATTTACAGATAACATCTGCTGCTATCTTCAGTTCTTTATTATTTTGGCTTCTTTAACTGTCCAGGTGACATTTGCTTCACATCTAGTCAGTTTTTACTTTACTCATATAGGTATCTTCTTATCTCTACCAGACAAAAATGATGAATCTTTTCTATTCCAAGTTTTGTGTTGGAATAACCTTTATAGTTTCACTAGTAAACATATTCTTTTCTTTAGCAGGTATAATACCTTTTCATCATAGCTCATTTATTCATCAAATAAATATTGATGGAATGCTCAATATGTGATAGGTATTGTACTGTCTTCCTTTAGGTTCTCCTGGAAGCAGAACCCGAAGTAAAGACTGGAGTTTAAGTAGCTTATCCCTAAAACACAGGGTGGGTAGAACTTAATCCTATGGGGAAAATCTAGGAATATGTATAAAATCCAAGGCTCAGAATTATTTTATTTAGAGGGTGAGGCAGCTGGGGCATTTATGTTCAACTCCTGAGTCATTGCTTGAGGCAATGTGGTGGGCAAGGAAATATCAATTTGCCTGGGTGGAGTGACTTCCCAAGATTTTGGAAAGAGAATCCTCAAGAACAAAACAGTTACTAGCAATTGGAAATCTGTGGCAAACACTGAAGGGTATGAGGGATATGAGTGGAGCAGAGCATCTGCCATAACTGAGCACTTTACATAAGTTATCTCACTGGATCCTCACAATGATTCGAAGAGGAAGGTGTGGTTGTCTGTATATGTACAGAGAGGAAAATAGAGGTTCTCCTCACATGCATCCCTAGCGTCCTTTCCACTAGACTTTCCTGGTTATTCTCATTCTCTGCACACCTCCCCACCCCATATCCTGGAGTTTGATTGCATGAGTTTAGTTTTTTTTATATGTTTTCCTTTAAGCCATTCAATGCTACTGCTTTGTTTAGATGCTGGGGAAGTCACAAGGGAAACGATAAGTTTTCCCTTGTAATGTATCAGATGCCTGTTGGCAAAGCCCAGTATTACTTCTGGGATGTCCCTTTTGACTGAAGACACCTTATTATCTTTATAGTTCACTTTATTACCTTGAAATTGCTTTGCTCCCTCCCACAACAGGGTCTTTTTATATGCTCTTCCCTCTTCCTGAATGCTCTTCTTTTCTCTTGTTGCTGAGCTGATTCCTCTGCCTTTTTCCAGTCTCACCTTTAGTGTCATTTCCCCAGGAAAGCCTTCCCTGACCCTCCTGTCTACATTAAATTGTAGCACAAGGCACTTCTCCTTTATAACATTTGTCATAGTTACAACTTAACATTTGTTTCTGTGAGGGGTCCATTAAAGCCTGAAAACTCCACTGAGATAGGAAACATGTCTGTTTTTTTGTCTATCACTGTGTCCTCATCAGCTAACAGTACAAGAAATATAGAACGTCCTGAGTAAATATTCTTGAAAATTGATAAATAAATGAATGGATGCATTTCAGTTACAGAGGGAAGCCAAAGTGCTCAGGCTGTAGTGTTTTGTATTCCTTCTAGTAGAAAATAACCTTGGTTCCTGCTTCAATCTAGACTTAAGTCTCATCACAGCCTATGCCCAGCACTTAAAAATGCAGTTTTTCCAAGGAACCTCATACCTCCTCCCAAATTACCCTCAGGTAGATTAAGCTACTTTAGGCAACAAACCCAAGTGAATCTGTAATCATGCAAATTACCTGTTTAAATTGCTTTGTTGATAACAATAGAGGCATGTGCACAAGGAATCAGCATTATCATAAAGTACATATCAGTGAGCAGTAATCTGAAAGAAAGTACAGTAGAAAATCTCTCAAACACTGTCCAGAGTAATTAACATGCTCTAGTTTCTGAAATGTTTAGACTTAGGCTTTAGGCTAATATGTTCTCACTTTTGTGGTCTACCAGTTGACATTTTGTCTAACCAACAGTCAACTGGGCTCTTCCCAAGACTATTTTTGCCACATATACTTGCTTCAGCATTTGTCTGTTTTAATTAATCATTATATCACTACATAATCAATTACACAATTAATCAGTAAATCATTGAAATGTGAACTCAAAAGGAAAGAGTGCTGTCTCCATAAACACTAAGTTAAATATTTTGAACGGACTCAGTTAAGTCTTTTTTTCTAAATTTTTTGACAATGTTGAATTAACTATAGTCAAGACACTTGTAAAAGATGGGGATATAAGCAAAAATATCTACTTGGTTCTTGACATCAGGATTGTGTAACAAATCTTAAGAAACAGAAATTGAGACGATGGGATGTTGCACTTGGTGTAGCATTTGAGAAAATCTTTAGATAGAATTCCAATTAGGGGATTCATAGGTCCTTTTCTTCATGTGTATTGTTCATGGGTATAATAAGTGCTACAGAGTGTTTTGAAGATTAAACATTAGTAATGCTTGTCAAGTGATTTGGCCAGTGGCTGGCTCCTAGCAAGCATTTAGTCTATTTTGTCTTTTCTTGTATGTGGAAACACTTTGCAAATACTGTTCTTTTATATAAATGCCAATTGTTGTTCCAAGGGGCCAGGGAGGAAAGTATCCAGGAAGCAGGCCAGGTTTGGAAAACCGGGAAATCATTCCAAAGAGAGAAATAGTAGATCTAGTGTCATTTACAAATGTTCTCCAACATCAGGGCTGAAACCAGACAAGGGAATATATTGGGTTGGTCTGAGATTGCTCCAGGCATGGCTGAGTTGAGCACTCATAACTGAGAAGCTAACGGAGACAGGCACGGTTCTGTTCCCCAAAGGGAGCAGATAGTCCTGGCCTTGCTGGGCAGGTCCTCCACAAAGGCTGTGTTTTAGTTTCCCAGGCACTAAAATAAATACCATGTGATCAATTGGTTTAAATGATGGAAATTTACTGGTTTATGTTTTGAGGGTAGGAGAGTCCAAAATCAAGGCATCATCAAAGCCATACTTTTTTTTTTTTCCTAAAGACTGGCATTCTGGGGCTGGCCCTCTGCCATCCTTGGTCCTTGGCTTTCCTGTCCCATGGCACTGCATGTGGCGGTCTCTCCTGACTTCTCCAGGTTCCACTGACTTCCAGCTTCTTCCTGTGGCTTTCTCTTTGTGTGTCTGAATTTCATTCTGCTTCTAAACAACTCCAGTAAAAGGTTTAAGTCCCATCCTGGTTCAATTGGGCCATACCTCACTAAGGTTACCTCATGAAGAAGTCCTATTACAATGGGTTTAAACCCACAGGAATGGATAAATTCAAGAATACATTTTTTCTGGGGTACATAGCTCCAAACCACCAGAGCTATTATTGTGACAGTCTTTACATGGAAGGCAAAGTACAACAAACAGTCCTTAATGAAAAGCAGGGGAGAAGTGCTGGCAATATATCAAATAACAACTCTAGATCCACATTAGAAGAACTTAAAAAAAAAAAAAAAGGAGTGTGAAAGTAAATTTAACAAATTCCTGTCAGTCAAGGGCTCATTCCTAAACTCAGATTGCTGACTGGAAAGGTTTCACTTTTTTGCAATTCTACTTATTTCCAGATCCTTGATGGGGAACAGATCTTATCTTCTCTTCCTGCTAAGAGCATTTAAGCACTCAATGGAAGCAGAATGTTTTGGCATGCACTTGCCAAAGCATGATCTCTGGAGTATGGCAGGCAGCTATACTGGGGATTACGCATTTGTGCATAGTGCTTATTATGCAACATCAACCATTTAAAAATTGCCAGCAGTGTTGTCTCTGAGGAGGTTTTAGATTGTGGGCAGTACAGTGACACTTTATTGGTTGCGCCTGGCTAGTTGTCGCAGGAAAGAGGTTAAGCCCTGCTAATACAAAAAATCAGCTGACTCTGAGAGGAGAATGGGGGTGGTAGAGAATTCATTAGACAGACTTCTTTAAAAAAATTACTTTTATATCTGGCTAACTTAAAAATGCCTTTAGGACTTTCTTAATGGAATCAAAATCTTAGCAGAAAGTAATATGGAAAACTGGACGAACCTTTTGAAACAAAACACCCAACTGAATTCTTGTTCCTTAACCCCTTTCACATTTTCTTCTTCTTTTATTTTTCGTTTTGGCCTCAACAGTGAATTCTTCTGGTATATGGCAAGGACTTTTCGAGGACAGGAACCATGTTTTACTCCACCACATGTATCCAGAGCCCACCATGTTTTCCTGCACACATTGGCCCCTTACTTAGAGAAAACTGAAGAAAGAGAAAAGGAAAAAAATGCAAAGCCATCCAAAACAGAAAAAGCTCAACTCACAAAGGGGTTATGTGCAAAATCTATGTTTGTAAATCAGTGGTTTGGCATTCATACCATTCTGAACACTAAACCTTTGCCAATTATATGCTTTGAGAATATTTTTTTGTCGGTCTGTCTTCTCTCATTTAAAAAATTGCTTGTAAAAATGCTGAAATAAGTTAATTTGATTCCAAGCATGGCACTCAATGCATCTCTAACTCACACGTAACTGAAGGGCTGATGGCAGAGACCTAGCTTCTGTATCCTGTTGTCCATCCAGGTCCTTTGTTTAGGAGAGAGAGGGAAGGGGAGGAGGGAGGGAGAGAGGAGGATAGGAGAAAGAAAGAAGGGAAAGAAAGAAAGAAGGAAGGAAGGGAGGAGAGGGGGAGGGAAGGGGGAAGGAAGGAAGAGACACCCCTATCCCTCATTTTTCAACATCTGGTGAGACATTAAGATAAGATGAAATGTGCTTGGTTCCTTTTGACATTTAGTTTGCCTAATTTCCCATTACTTCTATTTCTCTGTACATTCATTTTCCCTTTTCTCCTTTTAAAATTACCTACTTCTAGGCATCAATCCCATCATCATCCCCCAGCCCAGAGAAGCTCTCCCGGTGCAGGTAGGAGGACAACTTTTAACCCTCCCAGATGTGTTTACCTGTTGAACAACCTTGATACATCTCTGACTGATGGAATTTCAAGTCATGAGGTCAAGTGCAAACAATGTGTGTGTGTGTGTGTGTGTGTGTGTTTGTGAGAGAGGGTAATTTGGGACAGAGCGACAGAGGACATAGTTAAGCCAGCACTGCCTGGAATACTGTCCTAAAATTCATTTTCAAGATGCTTCCAATTTTTAATATTCCATTTATTCATTAATCAATTAAGTTAAACATTTAAGCACTCAGATAATGTTTGTTCAAAATATTTACATTTCCTCTTCAAATTCTGAAACTACAGCTTCTATCAATGCTGTTTAAATTTTTTTCCGTAGTGGTTTCTGAAAGGGAGGGAATTGAATGTCTTACTATGGGAGAGCTGGCATTGGTAGCCAGTTTTAGGTATGAGTGAGTTCTAGGGCCAATGTTTGGAAGTTGGGAATTATTTGTAACATCAGTTTTGAAAAAACTCCGCTTCTAAATCCATACCTAAAGTAATCAGATTTGAGAAGTGCTACTTCAGGGCAAGAGGGACAAAGCAAAGGTGATTGGTAGCTATGCAGGTGATTACAGGCAAAATTTTTAAAACCATGAAGAATTATAGCTTCAAAACTAAATTTAATTCATTTAACAAGAACCAGTAATGTGTGTACATTTGTGTGAGAGTGTGCATGAGTGTGTGTGTGAGAGAGGGAAGGAGAAAGAGAGAGAGAGAGACAGAGAGAGAGAGAGAGAGAGAGAGAGAGAGAGAGAGAGAGAGAGAGA
>PVIY010020220.1:0-44433 GCA_004026745.1 Myrmecophaga tridactyla | reverse complement strand
GTCATCTCTTAGAGAGTTCTGGCATGGAGAGCTAGGATACCTGCCTTCGGCATGGCTGAGGAGAAAATCCTGCTTTACTTCTTTGTCCATGTTTTCCTTTGGCTCTTTGGGCATATTTAGGACCATTTTTTAAAGTTCTGGTCTCGTCCTAGGTCTGCCTCTCCTTATTCATAGTTTCTAAAGCGTTAATCTTTCCTTTGCCTGGGACATCACTTCCTGTTTCTTGTATATTGTAATATTTTGTTGAAAACTGGACATTTTTATATTTTAATGTATTATCACCAGAAGACTCTTAAGCTTGTATCCAGCTAGCGTTATCGTAGTGCGAAAACCAGGAACGAGGCTGCAGGCCTCCAGGAATGTTCTGCGAAATTAGAACAGGCCGAGACTAAGGGTCCGTAGTTTCGGGAAGCAGGTGATTTATTGGCTCATGCACACGGGGCTCAGAAGAGTCACCTCGAAAGTCTGAGCCCCAAACAAAGGCAACCTTAGCTTTTACAGATTGTATTAGATGCTAGAGATAAGGTAAGCTTAATATGGCGACTGGCAATGTTAAAGGAAAAACAATTGGTCAGTTTAAGGCGCAAAGCTACAGAAGCAGATGAGCTGTTAGGGGAGGGCCTGCATCCCAGGTGTCTTATCTCGCTTGCCTGCAGTTCCACCGGTTCCTGAAGGTCAGAAGAGGGGGTTTGGGGATTTTCCACAGAGGAGGGAGCCGAACAAGAAAGAGAAGGGGGGAGAAGTCTGCCTGCTGTGAAGCCTGTTGGCTACATTATGACAGAGCTTTCCTTGAATGCCAGGAACTAATAAAAAAGATGAAGGAGGAGGAGGAGGAAAAGGAGAATAAAAAAAAGAAAACCCCTTTTCCAGTTTTTGGAGATCGACCTGCAGGGAATAAGCTCTTCAGGGCTTATCCATACAGTTAGTTTGGAGAATAGCTCCAAGCCTCAGTTTAGAGGCTCCCTGATCCTTTCTGTGCACAAGTGGTTCTAGGAATTTCCCCCATATACAAATGGGAAACTGTTTCCTTGTGATCCTGCTCTTGTCTCACAGCCAGCAATCCCCTGCCCCGGGCAGCCATGTGGCTCCCCCGCCCCACCCCCACCCCCGCCCCACCAGCCTTTGTAGGAAGCCCTTCCACATGCACACGGGGCCTGGCTGGCCCTTCTCCCACCCCTTACAGCCCCTGACTCCCAGTGCCAGAGGGAGCAGAGCAACCCTCGTGCAGGGTTTCTGGCCTCGTTTCTCTTGTAGTGACCTGAGGGGCTCCCAGAACTTGCCCTGTTACTGTCATTCTTTCACTGTTTTCTGGAGCTTTGAGAAAGGTGGTATTTCTGCCAGTTCTTCCTGATTGGGCAAAGTTTCTGGTGAGGGGAGCAGAATCCTGAAGCTTTTCACTCTGCCGTCTTGTTTTTTTTTAATGTTCTTCAAGGAATAAGCCTGCTAATGTCTCCTGCCCAAGTTGCTGGTACAGCTTTATTTCTGAGCACACTCAGCCCTGACCACTGCGGAAGTCTTCTATCTCCTTATCTCTCTGGATTCTCACACCAGCCTTACTCCTTACTGTCACTTCTCTTGAGATCTCCAGCCACTTGCAAGCCTGCCTTAGAACAAGTTCAGGTACTCCTTTGTTTAAAATGTTTCGATGGCTCCCCATGCCCTTGGGACAAAGCACAATCTCAGTCCCAGATTTGCAGGATCCTTCCTGGCTGGTCTTTGCCACTCTCCCCCCTCATTTCCTGCTGGGTCTACCTGGTCTCCTGTTCTACCCCCTGAGAATATCATGCTGCGCCTCACTCCAGACCTCTGCATGTGCTCTTCCATCTCTCTCTTCCCCACCTGGACTTGGGCACTTGGTTTGGGAGCCACCTCCTCCAGGAAGTCTGTTCTGACTCCCCAAATGGGTTAGGTGCCCTCTTCTGGGCGCGGGCCACCCCCTGTGTCTCTCTGTCTGCCTTTCCTGAATCTAGTAGGTACTGAGACATCAATGCTCCAGGCCCCTCCCTAAGAGGGCTGCACAAACAGCAGGTGAGAAGGCTGCAGAATTCAAGCCTCCCTCTGACCAGAAGGGCCTCCTTGCTGGGCCCCAGCCTGCCCCAGGCCCAGCCCTAGACCTTGCATGCAGCTCAGGTCAGGGGAACTCTCCCGGGCCCTGGGGCAGCGGCCAGGGCTCATCTAGCCTCGACTCCAGCCCCCAGTGCCGGTCTCTCTAGGTCTCCTGGACACATAGCTCTTTCCTAACCAAATAATCTAATCAGAACCATCTGTTCTTCTGCATCTTTCATTAGCTCTCTAAAGCATACCCGGGAGCCTCAGGGCAAGCTCAGGCCTGGCAGCTGGCCATCAATGTCACCCTCCATCAATCTTCCCGCCATTGCCGTGGCAAAGATAACTTCCCCAGCCTGAGCCCAGGCCGTGGGCATCTTTCCTCGCTAGGGTGCACAGAGCAGCCTGCCAATCCGTCTCCATCCCAGCCTCCTCAGAGCCATCCTGGGGTCTTTCTGACCTGCATATCTGATGAAGCCGCTTTCCTCCTGAAAACCTGAAAGGTCTCACGGTCTGCCTGAAGGATGAATGTGCTGGTTTGAAAGGATATATGTACCCTACAAAAGCCGTGTTTTAATCCTAACCCCATTTTGTAAAGGCAGCCGTTTCTTCTAATCCCTATTCAGTATTGTATGTTTGAAACTGTAATTAGATAATCTCCCTGAACATGTGATTTAATCAAGAATGGTTGTTAAACTGGATTAGATGACGACATGTCTCCACCCATTTGAGTTGGTCTTGATTAGTTTCTGAAGTCCTATAAAAGAGGAAACATTTTGGAGAAAAAGAGATTCAGAGAGAACAGAGCAGAATAACCAAGCCACGAGTAGCAGAGTCTAACAGCCAGCTACCTTTGGAGATGAAGAAGGAAAACGTCACTCGGGGAATTTCATGAAACAGGAAGCCAGGAGAAGAAGCTAGCAGATGATGCCGTGTTTGCCATGTGCCCTTCCAGCCAAGAGAGAAGCCCTGACTGTGTTTGCCATGTGCCTTCTCACTTGAGAGAGAAACCCTGAACTTCATCGGCCTTTTGAACCAAGGTATCTTTCCCTGGATGTCTTAGATTGGATAGTTCTATAGACTTGTTTTTTCTATAGACTTGTAGTTCTATAGACTTATAGATTTTCTTGACCTTGGAACTGTAAACTAGCAACTGATTAAATTCCCTTTTTAAAAGCCATTCCGTTTCTGGTATATTGCATTCCGGCAGCTAGCAAACTAGAATAATGGAGTTCCTGCTCTTTAGCCAGCAGAGGAGGCCCCGGACTCTGACCCCACCCAACCCGCTTGGCCTCCCCTGACCCCACCCTACCCTGTTGTAGCTGCATGAGCCACTTATTGCTCCTCCATGCACCCCGCTTTCGGCGTAGGCTGGTGCTCCCCATGACTTGCCCGTCTCCATTTTCTGGGGGAAAAACTTATTAATCACCTCCTCCAGGGCTCCTGCTGGGATTGCCCCAGGAAAGCAGTTGCTTCCTCCTCTGTGCCCTTATAGAACAGTGTGTGCTCTGTTTAGCCCATCATTCAGCACTGTCTTATCTTCTTTGGGTGTCTGCCTCTCCATCTAGATTGGAGCTCATGGAAGGCAGGTACCACGTTTAACTCATGCTGTCTTTGTCTGCCCCTCAAAGCCTATTCCAGTGCAGGCAGTCAAGTGTTTCAGAATAAGGGAAAAGAGGAAGGGAAGAGTCTTTCCTTCCATGGCCCCTCTGTTCTCACGTATCATGTATCTGTTGTGTGCCTACTGTGTGCCAGGCTAAGTACTGCCCTCCATCCCTTGTGGCTGCAGTGGATCAGGGAGATCCGCTTCAGAAGCAGGAGACCTCATAGCCCCAGCCAAGGGCCTGGGCTGGATAACTGCTCCTTGTCAGGTAGCAGAGGCCAAGACCCCAGGCCACTGTGGGGGCTTCCACTGACCAGCCCTCTCCCCTATGCCTGAGAGTTCCTGCAGATTGAAACTCTGGCTCTGGCACTCCCTAGCTGGGTGACCTTACTTCCTGCCCCAATCTGGACAGAGGCAGTTCTGAGTCGATCACATGCCTGTGCCCACAGAAGGGACAGTGGAGGAGAAACAGCCCAGTTGGGTGGCTGGACCACAGCACAAGGTGTCCCTTGGACATTCTATTCTCCACTGCCACATTGGGGGCACTCCCCCATTTGTCACACAATGGACTTTGCCCGATATCCCGAAACAGTTTCCCCACGCTGCCCGGGCTGTCTTTGGGAGCTGTCCCTCAGACCTGGTCCAGAATCCCAGCTCTGCCTCTAATATGCTCCCTGACTTTGGTCAAGTTGCCTCACCTCCCTGAACCTCAGTTTCCTCTTCTGGAAATGGGGATAATATCCCTTGCCTGCTTAGGCTCATGGTGAGGCATGGATGAGCCTGTGGAAGAGTCAGTGCCAGCCACAAGGAGACAAGAGGCCACTCCAGGTGCTGTGCAAATGGGCCATGCCCACAACGCCCTGCTCTCCAGGACACACCCCACTGCCTGGAAACTTTGGCAGAGCAAGAACACTGGGCCAGGCATCAGGAGATTAAAGAGCTGGTTTCATCAGGGTCTCAGCCTCCCCCTCTGAAGGGTACATGCCACTCTGACATCTGAGCCTGTGTAAGGGGGCAGGCAGTGATTGATAGAGGAGTTGGCAGCTGCCTCCTTCAGGGAGAGGCCTTCTCAGGATGCCCCATTCTCAGGCTGGCTGAAGTAGCAGAAGGGTGCATGCAGTGCAGACATGGAAGCCGCAGGGTCTCAGGTCTCAGCCCAGAAGCTAATAAACATTATTGACGTTTGGTAAGTGAAGGAGGGAGGTGTGTGGCTCTGAAACCATCAAGACTGATTTATTGGTTAATTAGTGGGTTTCCAGAGCCACAGACTTCCCCAGCTGTGCACAGGGAGGGGAAGTGGGCTGTGGAGAGGCCAGCTGGGGCCCGAGGGTGGTCCAGTGTCTCTCCTGACCCAGGATCACCAAATGGCTGAAAGGACAATGCAAGGTTTTTTGGATAAGGGACTGGACCCTGGCTTGATGGCCGAGGAAAGCCCATCTGCGGTTCACGCCCTGAGCACCTGAACAGAACTCTCGAGGGAAGGGACAGGGAGCTCTCTGAGGACTCCAGGGGGCAGGGTGCCCAGTTGAGTGTTGGGAGTTGCAAGGTTGGGGAAGAGGAATCAGGAAGAACCAAGATAAACCATGGAAACTGAGAGAAGAGGCCCCAGAGGTGGAGGATGGCTGATGAGTAGAAAAAGTTAGATAGCCATGCATTTGAATCCAACTCTGCCAGGTGCTAGCTGTGTGATGTTGGGCAAATCACTAAACTTCTCTGACCCTTGACTTCTACATCTGTAAAATGCAGCTAATGCTATCTACTTTGCAAAGCTGTTTTGATAATTAGATTGAAGAAAAGACCCAGCACAGTGTGAGATACATAGTGAGTGCTTAATAAATGTTTGTTGTATTGGCTACAGTTATTAAATCACCCAGAACAGGGCCTAGAACAAGGAAGGGGCTTGGTAGATTGTAGTGGAGGACACAGAGCCCAGCAGGTGCTGGCCAACTTAGAGGGATGGGCAGAGGAACTGTTTTGCATTTTCATCCCCCAAGGGTGTCCACGGGGCTGGAGTCCAGGTCAGCCCACCGCTCAGATGTGGAGCTTAGGCAAATGACTAGACCTCTCTGAACACTCCAGGTCTTGGTCCCACCTCTTAGCACGATGGCTTCGTTCCGCCCCTCCCGGAAGAGGGGAGACAGACAGATGGACTCCCAGAGTCGGCAGACAAAATTTATTCCCATCCTAGTGCCAACAGGGCTTGTCCAGCCTCTCCGCGGCGGGCAGTCTCCTCCCCGGGTTGCCCATCCCAGCCGCCACCCGCCGGCAGCCTCCGGCGAGGCGAGACGTCTCCAGGGCAGCCGGCGGGGCCCGAGGACGCCGGGCGGACGCGACGGAGGGCACGGCGGGCACCCGGGACACAGCGGGCGCGGCGGTGGCGGCGACGGCCGCAGGGCCACAGGCGGCGGAAGCGCGCGCGGAAGTGGCGCGAGGCGAGCGCGTAGACGAGCGGATTGAGGCAGGAGTTGGCGTAGGCGAGGCAGTGCGAGGCGAGGCGGCAGGCGTAGGTGGCGGGGCTGAAGGCGAAGCGGCCGAACCAGAAGCAGAGGATGAGCGCGTGGTGCGGGCCCCAGCAGAGCGCGTAGAGCGCGGCCACCGCCAGCATGGCGCGCCCCGCCCGGCCCGTGGCCCGTCGCCGCGCCTCGGCCGCCGCCGCGCCCGCGGGGCCCACGGCGGCCCACAGGAAGCGCAGCGTGCGCGCGTAGGCCAGGCTCACCACGGTCACGGGCAGCAGGTAGCCGGCGGCGAAGGTGGCCACGTCGAGGGCGCGCCGGCGCGCGTCCTCCCAGGCGGGCACGCAGAGCTCGAGCGCGCCGTAGCGCACGGTGCCGTAGTAGCTGAGGTAGGGCGCGGAGAAGAGCGCCGCCAGCAGCCAGACGAGGCCCACGGCGGCGCGGGCGTTGCGCGGGGTGCGCAGGGCCCGTGAGCGCAGCGGGTGCCGCAGGGCCAGGTACCTGGGGGCGGGCGCCAGGTCAGCGCGGCCGGGCGCCCTCCCGGCGGGGCCAGTCTCCACGCACTCCCCCACCCCCCGACGGTGACCCAGGGCGAGGGCGGGGACACCTGATGCTACGGATGCCTCAATTTCCAAGTCGGGAAAGGGAAGGGGGAGGTTGCCACGAGCATGGAGTTAAGGCGCAAAGTGCTTGGAGCAGTGCACGTCACCAAGCCAGGACTGAGTCTGTGTTAGATGTTATTCAGCTATTTTTCATACGTGGAGAATGAGGTCCAGGGAAGATAAATGAATGGCTTGACCAAGGTCATCAACAGGGAAGTGAACCGGGATTGACCCCATGTGTCAAGCCATGGAAGTAGATGTGAGCACAATCCCGGCCAGATGTGGGCAGTAAGAGCATATCTGATGGACTGTCATAATTCTTTTTGTCATTCATTTCACACCTCCAGAGCACCTACTGTCAAGCCTTATGCTGACACTTGGGACATAGATGCCCTCGTGGAGCTCCCAGTAGAGTAGGGGACAAGGCTGGGTGGTCTCATCAAGCCTGCCTCGCTAGTGCCCAGGGGCTGCTCAGGGACAGCCTTCCCTCCCTTCCCCATCCCTCTTTTCTCCCCCATCCTCTCCTTCCTAAGGCCAATGAGAATCAGTTGGGGGACTTCCCTCCCCAGCCCAGGCCCGGCTAGACCCGGCCAGAGCGCACCTGTCTACGGAGACAGCGGCCAGTGTGAAGCTGCTGGCATACATGGTGAGGTAGATGAGCAGGTGCACGGCCTTACAGACGAGGGCCCCAAAGAGCCAGGCGTCCAGTGTGTAGATAGTGGCCTGGAAAGGCACGCAGCACAGGATGAAGCACAGGTCGGCCACTGCCAGGTTGAGGATGAAGAGATCCGTGGTGCTGCCCGGCTCCTGCCAGGCCCCCGGGCCGGGCTGCAACAGCACTGCCAGCACCAGCCCGTTGCCCACTGTGCCCAGCAGGAAGATGAGGGCAAAGACTACAGGCACTGCCACGGTCCCCACAGTCCCTGGGCTGTCCAGTGACATGTTCTGCGCATCAGCCATCTCCCCATCAGATGGACACCTGGGGAAGAGAAGCTGGGATCCTCAGGCAGGAGCCTCCAGCTCTGGTCTCCCAACCCAGGAGTCTACTTTCTCCAACCTGGGACTGTCCAAATGTCCTGGGCTGGAAGCTTACGCGGGATGGGGGAACACAGCCCAAAGCCGTCATTGAGGCCCACTGTGAGAGCCCCTGGCACAGTCACATGGCGGGGAGGTGCGGGGGAAGTCAGCCCTATAGCCTGGGCTTGGTAGGCTGATTAGATGGTGGTGATGGACCCCTCTGCTCCATGAGATGGGTGAAGACAAGCAGCATGGGGTGAAGTCATGGGAGGTGCAGCCCCAACCTCAGGAGCTGTCATATTTCCCTCATATTTCAGTGGGGATCTAAATCTCAGTAGAGCACCTCGGACATGGGTTAAGGACCTTCATCTGACTATGAACTGTAGCCTCAGCGAAGCATGTGTGACATCCCTGAGTCATTGGATACAGTCCAGCTGGTGAGTGGCCCACAGGCTCAGCTGGGAGAGCCATATGGATCACTGCCCTTTTTTGCACATGAGGACACTGAGGCCCAGAGAGGGGGCATGGGAGGCCGGGGACACATTTTGAGTGGTAGATCTGAGGCTGCCACTCTGGTATCCTGACTCCTAGGCTGGAGAGCTCATTCAGAACCTGTAACAGGTGGTGTCACTGATAATCTATGCACGTGTGTGTGTGTGTGTGTGTGTGTGTGTGTGTGTGTGACTGTGAGCATTCTGTGCCTGTCCTCACCCCTGCCACACCCCACAGCCCATATCGGCCACTCCCTGTAGACCTTCCTGGGTCCCTGAGACCTCCAGCATAGATTAGAGGCAAGGTCGAGTGAGTAGGCAGGGAGAAGGGAAGAAAGGCGATACCTGTCCCCACCCCAGCATCCAGCATGCAGTAGGCTCCCAAAGCCCGGGCCGGGCAGCACCCACCTCAACCCTGGGCACCGGACCCCTGCTTGATCCTGGGGGAGCCAGCCAGCCTGAGACTCCTCCTGACTCAGCGGCTGTCCCTTGGTGCCTCTTTGCAGGTACAGGTCTGCCTCCTACTTCTCCCTCTTCTCCTGTAAGGTTCCTCCTCTCCTCTGCTGAGCCGGACTTGGGTACTCCCTGTAGAGTAGCCACCTGCCACCTCCTCCTCAGTCCTTGATTTCATGCTCTTCTGCCTGTCTTCTCTGCCTCTCTGCGTTGAAGCTGCCTCTTTCTCTCTCTCTCTTTCAGCAGCGAGTAACCCATTGATCTTGCTCTCCGAGATTCGTTTTGTAGTTAACCCCTCCGTGCCCGGGACCCAGCCCATTCCTGGCACTCCCCACTCCTGTGGCCCTGCCGGGTGACTTCACTTCCATCTTCTCTCCTCTCCGCTCCAAACAGGACTCCAATCCCACCTGAGAAAGGATTCCTAGTCTTGGATGGGGTGTCCCAGATGGGCAGAATGAGTCTGCTTTCCGCAGTATCTCTCTCCACCCCTCAGGCCCTGAGAATCCCTAAACCATTTGCATCCCTGTGCTTGTTCTAGGGGCGCAGTCAGGCTGAAGACCAGAAGCTTTAAGTGCCTGTCCAGAGAGTCTGGCTTCAGCCTGAGGGCAATAGGAACTAGTTAAGTTCCAGAATAGGGGCATGGTATGCCTGTTTATTTTGTAGGAAGGTTAACATGGCCTGGGGTAACAAAGCTGGACAAGAGGGAGCGAGATTTGATGAAAGATCCGCTAGGGAGCTTCTCAGTTAGGTAAGTGTCAAAGAGGTTGATAAGTCTTGGCAAATGACTGTATGATTCATTCGTGCGTTTCTAGCCTGGACCCCTTGAAGAATGGGCCACCGAGACAAATGCTTCCAGAAGGCCAGAGAAGCTAGTGCCTAGGGGGCAGGGTGCATTGGATTTAGCAACAAGGAGGTGGTTGGTAAACTGGACAAGTGTAGCAGGGTTAGAGGCCAGGCTGCACCGAGGTAAGGAGAGAGAAGTGGTAGGACAAGACTGTAGTCTCTCTAGAAGCTGGTGGAGGAGATATATCAAGAAGTCTGTGAAAAGGGTAAGGTAGGAAACGATGTGAGGCGTGACTGATTGAGCCAGGACTTGGATTTAAGGCCCTGAGGAGCTGGGAAGAGTTCTCAGAACCCGCTCCTCACAGGCGCCTGGGATTCTCACCATGGGGTCAGTGGGGCTTCTCCCAAGTCTGATGTCATCCCACCGCAGATGCAGAGAATCCCTCAACTTTTGGAAGCAAGGAATTGCTGATTGAAGGTTTCAAGAATCAGACCTGGACTCTCCTAATCTAAATTCAGAATCGTCAGGACTGAATTAAGGAATCTGAACTCTAGAATCTCATCACCGAATAGCAGAATCGTAGGGTTGCTACCCAAAGTAAAGCAACATTAAGCCTCCCAGAAGCCTGGATCCACGAAGGTGGCTTTCCTGAGCCCTGGAACTGGTTGGAAAGCCCCCGGATCCCTGACACATTGTCTTGCCTCCCCCAGCTCAAAAAGCACAAGGCTCTGAGTGGGCCCCTGCCAGACTAGAGCAAAGAGCTCTGGGCAGCTGCAGTGTCCAGCTGATGTAATAGCAAAGGGAAGAAGGGAGGGAGGTCTGGACAACCACGGTTGCCCAGTTGCAGGAACCAGCTTGCCTCTGCTGCCATCTCCTCTCCTTCCTCCTGCTAATACTATTCCTGGCTGTCATAGCCCTGAGCCCTGTGCCCTACAGCCTGTTACAAGTGCCTACCAGAATGCACCCAAGTAAGGGTGACTGCTTTGCCCGCTAGGATAGCAACGGACCCTGGCCTCGGCAGTCAGGCACATTAAGCCACCAGCTGGTTGAAAGTGTGACGCATTCCATGCATGGCCACACAGGGAGCTGCAAGAGGTGGTAACATGCACCCTGTGCTGCTGTCAGGTGGAACTGGGCCCCGTCTTCTGGCCCCCTTGGGTTCGTCACATCGGCTGCATTGCATTGCCCTTTGGCGGCCGGCACAGAGCAAGCATACCAAGCCACTGGCCTGGTGCTCTGAGCTGAGCCTGGAACTGCACCCAGTCCGTGGCACCCCCTATGCATAGCACCTGGCACCAGGTGCCCTAACCCGCAGTGGCAGTCTGCAAATGTTTTTGCTGCTGATGTGGCCACTGCTGCATCCCACTGCGCTCCTGGGTCCCAGCCTGATCCCCTGATCCCAGAGTAGGATTCCCAGAATATCAGCTTTAAGATCCTGCAGGATTCAGCCAGAGCTCGCCTAGATCATCCCTCCCAAGACATTTGGCCAAGTGGGGTGGGCTGGGAGTGTGGGGTGCCAGAGATGTGGGCGTAGTTTCCTGTTAAGGAGGGCCTCTTCATCCTCTGCCCCAAACCCAGCAAACTACGGGTTTCTCAAGGCCTCAGCATGCTGAGGCTGGAGCTACAATGAGTCAGAATCCCCCCCACCTCACCCCCCCCCCGGATGCCCTCCAGGCTGAGTGGGGAGGGAAATGGAAAGGCCTCTCCATCCGTGGTACCTGCAGAGAGACCAAGGGGGGCCATGGGGGGGAGGGGATTAACACCTGTGGCGGGAGGGGGGTGGACAGCCGTTGAGGGGCACAAGGTTGGACGGCACCTTGGCAACAGAGGTCACCCCAAAAGCAACTGCCCAAGGCCTCAAGTCTGAAGTGGGGGTAGGGTGAGCTGGTTTAAGAAAAAAAAACAAAAAAACGGCCAGAGCCTGAGCTCGCTGCTCCCTCTAGTGGTTGACCATCAAGCTGACAAGCCTTGAGGATGGACGTGCCCAGATCATGACATAACAACACCTGTGACACCGGCTCCTGGCACCAGCGGTAGAGGAGGGGGTGGGGAGTAGGGGTTGGAAACAGAGGCATAGAGAGGATAGGGTCTCAGCAAATCCAGAGCCAGGGACAAAGTAAGCTAGAACCCAGACTTTCAGGGGTCTCTCCAGAGGTGACCCACATCACATTGTGTCCCTGTACTTCTGGGGCTTGAATCCTCTGTCCCTCCTCCCAAACACAGGTTTGGGCACCCAGCCCCCTTCTTATCTGGGCAGCTGTAGAAAATCCTTTGGATGGGGGATGGAGGATGAGGTGTTCACCGAGGCCAGACTCTAGAGCCCACAGGTAGGAGGTGGTGGCATGGGAAAGAACCTGCAGGGCAGGAGCTCATCTGCCCTCCACAGCAGCACAGAATCCAAACGAGCCAAGCAAAGGCTCTTGCCTGTCTCCCAGCTGCCCGGATCCCTGGGGAAGAGGGCCAGCTCTTAGGTACTATAGCCCTCAGGAGCCTACCCTCAGAGCCCCAGCTCCTGCCTGAATCTTCAACTGGCCACAGGCCTGTACCTATTCATAGAGAATAAAGGAGACCAGAGCTTTCCAGAGAACTTGCACTCTTGTTTCACCATCTCCTGACCACGATCACAGGCTTCACTCCAGCCTGGCCCTAGGACTTTGATTCAGGGCTCAGGGACTCTGGCCTGGGCTGATCAAAGGCCCCTTGCGTGCCATGGAGAGGGGATCTTGGCTGTGCTCATCCCCACGTAGGGCTCAGGGCAGTGCCCCGTGCAGCCGCCCCACTTCCATGAAGGCCTCTATGCAGCGGTCGATGTCCTCCTCACTGTGCACTGCTGAGATCTGTACCCGGATCCGGGCCTTGCCCTTGGGGACTACAGGGTAGCTGAACCCGATGACAAAGATGCCTGGGAAAGTAGAGAGAGTCAGCCTGGGGCTCACCAGAGTCCAATGGGCTTTGGGGGTGTGTGACATCCAGCTCCCACTTTCCTAAGACCCACAGGGGGCAAGGTCTCCTAGACATGGAGCAGACTCATGACCTGGGGTTTCAAGCTTGGAGACACAGGTGTTCTAAGCAGCATAGTGGGAAGAAAGGGAAGGAACAGGGTGTCCCCTCCCTTTCCTCTTAGAACCTGCAGACCCTCTTGTCCTGGAGCCCCAGAGATGGTCCCACCTGGCTGTCTTCCTTACCTCTCTTTAGCATGTCGTCCGCCATGCGAGAGGCCAGTCGTGCATCACCAAGCATCACAGGGCAGATGGGGTGATTGGCTCCGGAGATGGTGAAGCCGGCAGCCTTCATCTTACTGCGGAACCTGTGAACATGAGCCACGTGTCACAGCAGATGGGGGGCTAGGGGGCATCAGACCTGTTCTTAATGGGCACAGGGCCCAAGATTTGCGCTCAAGTCTATAGGATAGACCGACAAAGACATAAATGCAGACCCAAGAGGCAGAAAGACCAGAAAGAGAGATAAAAAGAGAAGACTGCACAAGAGGGAGCAGAGTCATTCATAAAGAAATGCATGGGATATGGAAGGAGGAGGCAGAGATGGAGAAGAAAGAGGGAGGTGGGCAAGCCTGAACTATTTGGTTGAGAGTTCTCAGTGCAGAGTTGCTGGGATGGGAAGTGGTAGAGAAGGGTGAGGGTGGACCGAGCAGAACCTGTAGGCATGGAACTATGAGCACTGGCAGGCTCACAGGGACAAGCCTGCACCATCTGCCCCACCCCAGCCCACCCTAGCCCCACTTATGACTGCACCGCTGGGTCTTGGCGGCCATAGACTGAATGATGGCATTGCTGTCCATGAGCAGGTCCAGGGCTTTGGAGGCACAGCCAACGACAGCAGGTGGCAGGCTGTTGGAGAAGAGGTAGGGCCGGGCACGCTGCCGAAGCAGGGCTATCAGGGGCTCAGGCCCTGTTGTATAGCCCCCTGAGAACAAAGGAAGAGGTGGGGGTAGGGTGTGGGCTAGGGTGTCAGGAGCCAGACCCTACCCCAAACCCCTTCTGAGAGTACAGTTCATGCTGTTCTCTTCTCTGTATCCCCAGCTCTCCTCTCTCCACCTTCCCAGAGACCCCTTGAGGACCCTGCATGTGGTAAGGGGACCCCGGGGGCATAACCATGAAGGCACCTGATGCTCCGCCCAGTGCCTTCCCGAGAGTGGAGTTGATGATGGTGACCTGGTTCATGACGCCCAACAGTTCATCGGTGCCCCTGCAAGGGAAGCCCCACTGCTGCCACTGGCCACTCGAGAACACTGGGATCATAGGTTGGGGTGTTGGCCTCCCGGTTTTCCCCCACCCTCTGAAGTACAACCCCGGGTGCCATGTGCTCCCACCGTCCAGTGGGTCCCAGGAAGCCAGTGGCATGGCATTCGTCCACAAAGACCAAGGCACCATATCGAGAGGCAAGGTGGCAGATCTCCCGCAGGGGTGCAATGTCACCGTCCATGGAGAAGGCTCCATCAGTGGCCACCAGGCGCAGCCGATGCTTCTGCAGGGGAGGCATAGGCAGGTGGTAGCTGGTATCACAAACTGGGAAAACCACCCAACCTTTGTGCTGCTTGGGACTCAAACATCCTGTCCCTCATCTGTGCCTCTCTGGGCCTTACCTGCCTCTTCCAGGGTACCCTGCAGCCACCCTTAGCCCTAGGCAGTGAGAAGAGTTACCCTCTCCTGAGTAAGCCAGCAGAGGGCAGGGAGGGGTGGGGCCAGGTTCTAGCCAAATGCCCACCCCTCCCCTTAGGCCTAGCCAAGGGCCTGGTACCCCTCAGGTGCTTGCTAAGGCAGTGTGATGCAATGGAATAAGCAAACCTTTGGGGTCAGAAGGGTTTGAGATTGAATCTTGGTTGTTTCAAACTTCCAGGCTGTTTGACTATAAGTGAAGAGTCAGCCTTACTTCCTTTACTGGGGGAGGCTGAGGATATGCCCAGTACTTGCCCCCAAGCCCCTGGGCCTTGCCCCACCTGGGCCTCCTGCAGCTTGGCCTCCAGGTCAGCCATGTCCAGGTGGCGATAGCGGTATTTGTAGGCCTTGCACAGACGGATGCCATCAATGATGGAGGCGTGGTTCAGTTCATCGGAAAGGACTGCATCTTCCGGGGTCAGCAGTGCCTGGAAGGAGGCAGCACGGACAAAGCTATTATCCAGCCACTTTAGGGTTCTCCCTACCCCATGACTCACCCTGAATCAAAATTTCATTGCCAACCAGGGTATTCCTCTGGGCCAGGAGGAAAGGCACACTATCTGCCCTATTAAGAGCAAGCGAGACCATCTTTGGTGAGTGCCAGGCCCCAGCCTTCCAGCTACGTGGTCCAAATGGGCTTGGGAGCCTCTAGGCCTGGCACTGACATCCTGCCAGGTTCCCCTTCTGTCCACCTCCACTCCTTCCACAGCCTAGCAGGTCCCATCAGCTACCCTGCCCCCAGCTCCCACACACCTCAAAGAGGCCAGCATTGGCATCGAAACAGCTGGGATAGAGGATGGCGTCCTCCCGCTGATGGAAGCGGGCTATCTTTGTTTCCAGATTCTTGTGGATGCTCTGAAGAAAGCAAGCAAGCAGGTGTTAATGCAGTGGAGCCATGTGGGACAAGTCTTGGGGGACAGAGGCTTCAATGGCTACAAACAGAGCCAGACCAGAAATGTTGGTCAGCCACCCCAGCTGCTCCCTTCTTTCTGCACCACAAGGTTTCCTGAGTTAGCAGGAATCTGGCAGATAATTCCCACTGAGGAATTAGGGACCTGCTAGCTTTCCCCTCCAGGTAGAATCCTGGTTTTATGATGGAGCCTAATGGTAGAATTCCTGGTATTGAAGAAGGAAGATGTGTCTTCCTGATAGCAAAATGAGTGTCCTTTTTTCGGTTAATGGCAAAGAAGAGGACTATATAAATAACTGGTCATTTGAGCCTCCGATTCTTACACTTCAAAGTTGTTCACTCTGGGTGAGGATTTTGTTTTACTGTAAAGCACTTAGGCTGGTAGGGGTTCTAGCTCTGACCTTCATTTTACCTCCCCTTTTTGAGAGGACAGGTGATGATAATCACAACAGCCAAGAGAACGGACTCTGAAACTAGGTCACCTGGGTTCAAATCTACCAGGACAGGCTATGTAGTCCCCTAACCGCTCTGGGCCTTAGAGTCCTCATTTCTAAAGTGGGGTTAAAAAGAGCATCCATCTCTAACCCTAATCTTAACTCTACCACACAGGATCATTATGGAGATTAATGCACTAATAGTTATCATGTGCTTAAAGCAAAAGCCATCACACAGTGAACACCATGTACATCTCATGTCAAATTACATTTACAGAATAAATAACTGCCAACATTTATTGTGCACTACTATGTGCCAGACACCATCGAAGCACTTTTACAAGTATTATGGTAACTGAACTACTAAATGACAGAGCTGGGAACCGAGCCCAATCTTGCCTTCCACCTCTCCTCTCACGCAGGGAGACAGGAGTGATGAACTCTGTTCTGCAGGTGGGGAAATGGGTACTCAGAGAGGTAGTTTGTTACTCACAGACTCTCAGGACAGAGGCCTGAACCCAGCCTTTCTGCTGGAGAGCTCCAGGCTAAGAGCAAGCCCAGAGCGTGGGAATGAGCCGAGCTGACAATATCAGCCCTGCTGACCGTGTAAAGCAGACAGCTGGGGTCAGAGCCCAACTCTGGGGACAATGTGTCCATCCCTCTCCCCACCCCATCTCTCGTACCTGGGTCCCACAGATGAAGCGGACAGAGCTGAGGCCGGCTCCAAATTCCTCCAGGGCCTGCAGACCTGCCTGGATGACCTCCGGGTGGCTGCTCAGACCCAAGTAATTGTTGGCACAAAAGTTAAGGATTCCTGAAGTAGGGAAGAGGAGGACACTGCAGCTGAGGGCAAGGAAGCTCCTGTGTAAAAATATCAGTGCCAGGCCCTGGATTCCCACTCGAGGAGGCAACAACCACCCAGTATGATCTGTTTTGGGGCAGAGCTCAGGTCAGAGTGCTGGGGGTCCTGAGGAGTCCCCAAATCCAACAGCATCAGGAGAGGAAGGGTCAGGAAAGGATTCTCTCTCAGTGCTGCACCTTAAAGGATGAGTTTCCACCCTGGCTTTGAATCATGGCCCACCCAAGGAGGACCCAATCCTTCCTCACTGGCTTCTCCTGTCCCTCATTTATGGGCCTTGGTTTCCTCGTAGGTAAGAGAAGACTCTAGGTCAGTTCTCAAAAACCACACTTTGCTACTTGGCACAGAAATCATGTGCCCTCGCAGGCTCTGAATTATAAAGCTTAAAGTGAACACAGCTGGCCTGAGGAGGAGGCGATTCCAACAGCCCTGCAGAGGCAGAAACAGGACAGGAACCAGGGTCTTCCAATTTCTCATCTTTTAACCTGCTCCAAGGTTCCCCTGGGAATGCTGCAACAGGCAGGGATTTATAGGACCTCCATTTTACAGAGGAGAGCAGCAGCACCAAGAAGGAATCCATGCCTAGTTCCTGGGTAGAAGGCAAGTTTGGGGGCCTGCTTATAATCGGCACCCCCCCTGAGGCCTGGCCCAGGCAAGATGGGCAGTGACACAGAATTGAGGAAGGACTAATGCCATCCTCTATTTTCGGCAGGAGCCCTCAATTTCCTGGCTCACTGTAGCTTTGACAAGAAATTCGGCCTCTCTGGCCAGTTAGTTGAACTTCCAGCTCCAATACCCCAGAGGACCTAGACCAAAGCCCTGGAGCTAGCTGGAGGCTAGGTGTCTGAGCTTCAGTTTCTTCATTTGTAAAATGGGATTAGTCATTCCTACTTTGGCAGTTTGCAGGAGTCCAGTGCAGAAACTAGCAGAGTGCACTGAGCAAGCAGTTGTTGGTGGATTTTCTTTCTGTTACTTTCCCACCACCCTTCCTTGAAGCCTTATGGTTGAACCATCTGGATCTCTCTATCACCTCTCATGGAGCTGGGTTTCAGCCCAGCCCAGCCCTCTAGGCCCAAAGACAAGACAGGACAGAACAAATCAAGCCTCCCTCAAAACGAGTTTAACCAGGTTAAACACTGGGGAGCCATAAAGGCGACCTGATGAATGGGAAGAGGACCAGGCGTCGCCTGTACAGGTGCCATACCCCCTCCACTGCCTACAGAAGCAGCACAAGGCCCTCGAACGCCCGGTTACGTCCAACGACTCCCAAGAGGAAGTTACCTCTGGAGTCTCCGTCTACGCAGATGTGCGGCCCCTGCCGGGACGTGATGATCCGCTCGTTCTTCCAGGTGCCGGCCCCGCGGATCCCTTCCAGCTCCTCCTCTAGGATGCCGCGCAGTTGGGCCAGCGCTGACTGCGCGCGGTGGCCGCGAGGGACCCCGGAGAGCACAGCGCGCAAAACGCCGCCACCCCACATCGCTTCCAGCGGGCCCCAGCGTGCTAGCCCGCGGGGTTGGCCCGCTTAACCCCGCCCCTAGTCGCGTGGCCAGGGGCCGGGCCCGGGCAGCCAATCGCAGCGAGAGAGGCTCGGTTAAAGGGCCAGAGGACGGAAAGTGGATCGATCTGTAAATTGAGACCGGAGAAGTCCGGCGCGGGGAGGACGGGGCGGAGAAAGTCGCCCCCGGGCCCCGCCCACGAGTCCCCTACCTTACTCGCCCCCATTTCCCGCCAGATACACCCACCTCTGGGTAGGAAAACAGGTAATGCATTCGGTCCCGAAGCACATTGAAGCACATTCGGCACCCACCTGAGATTTCCCGATTTCTGTTGAAATCTTGGAGCCCCTCCCCCCACCCCCAAGGGCAAAGGCCCCCACAGGCCCCCCCAAGGACGCCCCTTAGACCAATTGCTCCGCATTCTCCTTCAGCCTTAAAAATAAAATACTACACCGATCAGGTTGTTTTTCCTTTCCCAATTTTATTTGAAAGTTTTAACATTACAAAGACAGCAAGTTCTTTCCCGCACAAGTAACACTTAAAAAAAAAAAAAAAAAAGAGGGAGGGGATGCGCAATTGAGTGATTTCTCCTATTTTACTAAATACAAGCAAAAGACAACTGTACAGGTTTTTTTTTCTCCCAGCTCCCGGGTGTGAAACCTAAGTACTAGCCCTAGATATGTATATACACATATACACACACATACACACAGACCTAGTTCTGTAAAACTACTTAGCAAATTTCAAAATTGACTGCAGTGTATCTTACTGTGTCACTCCTCCCTGCCCACTACACGCCCTCCCCCCATCTCTACTTATAAAAGACTCAGAAGTAAAAAGAAGTCAGGAGGTTTCTCCGTGGCTGATAGCCAGGCTACCTAGGGTTCCCCTCCAAACCAGTAAGCAAAGCCACCTCTTCGCACAGGAGGAAGCGCGGGCGTACAAGGAGGAAGCGCGGGCACGAGTGTGCACGCACAAACCTGGAGAAAAGTAAAAAAAAAAAAAAAAAAAAAATCCTCCTAGGATACAAATCCATCATTGTGTTAAAGATAAAGAACCCAAGCTTCAAAGGGGCACACTGAGGCACTTGGCTGACTGGCTTCCCACCTTTCCCCGGAAGTTTCCACTTCTGTTTATGTGACACAGAGCCACTGACTCCCCCTCCCCTATGGCTAGGTCCCAGCTGAGAGGAGCCACAGCTTCCCCCACTAGCAGTTGTCACTTCAGACCCCACCCCCTTTCCAAGACAATAGGAAGGCCCCAAGAGCAGACTAAACAGAACTGAGAAAGAAAACAGATTGGGATCCATCTCTGCTCACCACTAGGAGGTGAAAATCAGGCCAGAGTTTTCTCCACCTCCTTCCTTTACCAACAAGCTGCTGCCATCCTTCGTCCCTGTCAAAGGTTTCAAATTTCTCACAAGGTATGCCCAACTTAAGGAAACCTCACCTGCCTTAAAGATACTCCTACAAACCTCAGCCCCTGAACTCCCTCTCATCTAGCCATTACCAGCTGTCTTGCCCCTTTTCTCCTCCCCTATCATAGCAAACCAATCAACAAAACACACAAGCCCACCCAGAGCCCTAAACCCGTAAGTAGGTTAATTAACAAGTTAAAACAAAATAAGTACATCCTCATCATTACAGAGATGAGATTTGTTGTCGCTGTCCTAGCATGGTAGGTTAAGGAAAAGGAATTGTTCCGTACTTTCAGAGGAATCCAAGTTCTGTCTCTTACAAAGCCATGACAGAAAGGGGCAAAGGGTCACAGATGAGGATCAAGAACGGAGAAAAGTATCTACAGAAAATGGGAGACAGGAAGGAGTGTCCACAGGAAAAGGCTTCACTATCACTTTTTCTTGCCGGACCTCTTGGCACTGGACTTTGCTTTAGGCTTCACTGGTTTGGTCTTTTTGGGCTTCGATGCCTTGACTGGCTTGGCTTTGACAGTCTTGGGTTTTTTGGTTTTCCTGGGCGTGGCAGCCGGCTTCTTCTTAGCCTTCTTGACTGGGGTGGCCTTGGGCTTCTTACTTGTGGCTTTAGAGGCAGCCTTCTTGGATTTGGCTGCCTTCTTTGGCGTAGCCACCTTCTTGACTTCCTTCTTGGTCTTCTTGAAGGCCACTGACCTCTTGGGCTCATCGCCCTTGGCCAGGCGGAAGGACCCGGAAGCACCCACCCCTTTGGTCTGCTTGAGGACGCCGGTAGTGACCAGGCGCTTGATGGACAACTTGATCTGCGAGTCCGCGTTCTCACCCACCTTGTAGTGGCTCTTGATGTACTTCTGGATGGACTGGCGCGAGGAGCCAGCCCGGCTCTTCTCTGCCTGGATGGCAGCCACGATCATGTCTGAATATTTTGGGTGGTCTGTAGACTTCTTAGAAGCCTTGGCCCGCTTGGGCTTGGCTGCAGGAGTAGACGTGGAATTCTCAGTCATGGTGGCCTGCCTGCTCCTGCTTGTAGAAGAAGGCGCCTTCAATGGGACCAGCCCTCGTCGGAGGCTGAGGAAAGTCTGGCTCGGAATGTGCTCTCGGGCTCTTTACCACCAGGCCAGCCCCGACTGCGACTCTCACGGATGCAGGCGGAGAGTTACTCCCTCTTCAGCAGGACTCGGCTTGCGGGAGGGCTCGCTGGGCCGGGTCTGCGTGGCCCGGCCCCGCCGCTCCGTCGGTGGCTCTCGGCGCCTGGCTCTGCCTCCACCTCCTTTGCCTCCCTTTTCCCAGCTCCGCGTCTGGCTCTCGGGCGGCGCATCCGGGTATTTAGCGGCGGCGGGCGGACCGCGGTGAGGACAGGGCTGCTGGCTGCCTGCTCCCGGCCCGGAATGGCGCTGCGCCGCCGCCATCTGTGTTTCTTCCGCCGAGCAAATCCGACCTTTCCCCTCGGCCCGGGCCCTCCCGCGTCCCGCCGCCGCCCGGGGCCGCTGCCCGGGTCCCTGGGCTCCCCCGCTGGGTGTCCCGCCGACCCGGCCGCCGTCCCCAGCGCCCGCCACGCGCCCCAAACGGCGCCGAGGACCGCTGGCGCGCCGGCACATTTCCCCTTTGCGGGGGGCTGGCTCTGCGGGGCTGGGGAGTCCCGGTGCGGTGAGCCCCCCGAAGCGAAGCTCCCCCCTGGGGCTAGCCGGGGATCCCCCTCCCTGCCCGCTGCGGGGTCCCGCAGCCCGGCAGAGCGGCTGGAAAGCGGCTCCAACTAACACACGCGGCCCCGAGCCGGGCGGCTCCCAGCCGGGCCGAGCCGGGACAGGGGGGAGGGGTCGCTCCCCCGGGGCCTCTTCACGCCTCGGGGGTCGCCCCGCCACCAGGCCCCCCACACCTCCAGTCCCGCTCCGTCTTTAGGGCTCCAAGCAAACTTTTCTGTGAAAGAGTTGGAGGAGCACTTTCAAACTTTGTCCCTTCCCCCTTCTCTGCGGTTTCTCCCCCAGCGCGCCCCCCGACCTCTGAATCGAGGGTCCCTCCTGAGGCCGAACCCCCAGTGCTGTCTGAACCCTCTGAGAAATGAGGAGAGGGCTTCCGGGGTCGCCTCTTCGCAAAGATCTTATATCTCCTATCTATCCTAATGGGGTATTCATTTATATGCCTCCCTCAATCTGGGAGTTTTGGGGTGTCAGAGGCAGGGCTCGCTACCCTCACCCATAAGGCTCAGTCTGGGGATTAAACACCCCTCAAGGCCCCTCAAAGTTGTAGTGGGGGGGGTGTCTCCAGTGGAGTTGCTCCTCTAAGGGCTCTAACCAGAGACTGACTTGGGGGCCCTTGGGGTGAGGAAAGGCCAGGAGCGCTTTGGGTGTTTGGTAAAGCAGGACGTTGGGGATGCTGCCGAGGAAGGGGTCGCGTTCTTTGGGTCCTGACCAATCTTTTGAAAGTGTGCAGTTATTCAGGGAGCCGGGGCCAGGGCCACCGCCATTTTGCGGGGGGGGGGGGGATGCTGATGTCTTTGTTAAAGTGTATATATCATCTCTCTTGCTGCTTGGCCGGTATAGACGATGCAGACGACACGCAGTGGAGCGCCCCTGTCTGTAAGGAATCCTGGGGCTTTAGGGGCCCAGGGGCCAGCGAGAGGGACCCTGGAGTCCCCTGGATCCCTTCTCTCCCACCGACCTCCTACTCACGCCTGGCTCCACCTGGCGCGGACCCGGCGTGGGGTCGGGATTCTGGAATGCTCGTTCCCTGAGCCCCCTCCAACAACACGTTCGCCTTTATCTCCTAAACGCAGACAACAGGCATTCTTCACTTAATAACCTAGGTCTTATGGCTGGTCAAAATGATGAATGGGTCTCCGGAATGATCCGGGAGGGGGTGAAGCGGGGAGGGGGTAGTAACTGGGGGGGTAGGGAGGGTCTCCTAAGGGACCCTGGAGTCCCTGAGATCTTTTTTGTCCCCTGCACCAAAGAGAAATCCAAATGAATGGGGGAGGGAGCGAGGGGAAGGGGAGATCGGGGACTGCCGTTTCCTGGGACTTATCCTGGGGTCACAGGAAGGGAAGGAAAGCCATAAGGGGCCAGGTTAGTTCAAAAGGTCAAGGTTCTTTGGATGATGTCAACTACCCCGGAGTTTCCTGATTTGAAAACACAATATTCTGGTGTCTTGTTTTGATTATTTTCTTAGACAATTCTCTGGGTTCCTACTAAGATCTGGATGGGGAAATAGGCGGCCAAATAGCTGCCTCCACGTCCAAGAGGTTTTTGGTCGCGGCGCTCCCGGAGACCTGCCACCCCCACCCCCACCCAGGTCCCGGCTGCGGTTTAGAATTAAGGACCAGTGAATCCAATGACACGATAAAATAATTTTATTTGCACAGTGCAGTGCAGCTTGCAAAGTACTCTTCCCCGCTTTCTTGATCCTCTGCGCCTCCCACCTGGGAGGCAGAAAACGTGATCAGTACCCCCATCACCCCATTTTACCGTAGAGGATAATGGAGGATGGATGGGGTGGGGGAAGGGGGCGGTGTTCTGACACTCAGCTCCAAGGCGTGTATTTCATTTTGTAGGGGGCTGTCACTTCGCTTATCCTGGCCCATCCCGGCAACCTGGAAATTCTTTCCCGGAACTGAAGCTAGAATTGGGGGTGGGGTGGGGGGGAGCGATCGTCTCGAGGTCGCGGGTGCTTTCTGATGACCAACACCCCTTCTCCCGCCAGGCGGTGAGACTCACCGCCCCTCCCCTTGTTTGGGAGAATTGCAGGGGGCCAGGAGGGTTTCCCGGAGGCTGGGCGCTGATCCGAGGCCGAGCGGGGACACGATGAAGCCTCGGCTCGCTGCCACTGCAGGGGCGTGGGGGCTCCCCGATTCCGGGCAGGCCTCGCACAGGTACCCGCCAGCGCAGCGGGTAGACGGCGGAACTCCCACCGCCCTCTTTAACGCGACGCCCTGTAACAATCCGGGAGCCGCAGAGCTGCAGGCAACTCCTCCTGGGAAATGTAGTTTTGGCGCAGAGCCCTGCGCTGAGCCCCCGACCAGGCTCCTGGTGAGCCTCAGAAGTGTCGGCCCGGCCCAGGCACTGGCCGGGGGACTAGCATCGTCGGTTACGTGTTGCGGAAGCCCATTCAGGCATGTGTTGTGGAAGTCCACCCGGGCATCCCTGCTGCCCACTCTGGGTCCCATTTTTTTCATCTGTCAAAAAGGACCTCTGATTACCTCTGGGGTTGGAGTAAGGGTGAAATAAAGCCATGTACGGGAAAGTGTAAGACACATTCAAATGCCAGGGGTGAAGTTTTTACTCATGAGGTGTGTGTGTGCACACATGTCCATGTGCATATGCGTGCGTGCGTGTGTAAACCAGTGTTTATGGAGCCCTTGACACACATCTCCATTTTACCACAAGAGCACAGCAGAGGTTGAATGACTTGTCCGAAGTTAGTCCGCCTGAAAGAGATGGAGGACTGACGGTGCCTTTTCCACTGCACCAAGTGCTCTTGTTGTGATAACAAGTTCTCACCCACTCTGGGCTTTGGAATCCTAATTTATTCACTTAAAATGTGTCCGGCACTGTTACAGCCACTGGAGATATGGCTGTGAACAAAACAGACCAGAGAACCACCCTTGGGTATTGATAAGAAGAATGCATCTCTAGTGGGAGAGACAGATAATAAGTGTTAGACTAAATAAATAAGCATGTTGTATAGTAGGCTGGAAAGTGATCATTGTGAAGAAAAAATTAAAGCAAAGTAAAGGAGGAATGGTCAGTGCTGAGAGGAGGTGGTTTGCAATTTTAAATAGGGTAATCAGAGATGTCTTATTAAGAAGTGACATTTGAGCAAAGATTTGAAGTAGTTGAGAGAGAAAACCATTCTTATTTATGGAGGAAGAATGTTGAAAGGAGAGGTAACAGCAGGTGCAAAGGTCCTGAGGCAGGAGCATGCCTAGTGGGTTGGAGGACCATCTAGGAGGCCAGTGTAGTTGAATCAAGAACAGTGGGAGGAGAGGTGTTTAAAAAGGTGTGCTGGTTTGAAAGGCCACCAGCCAGCGACCTTTGGAGATGAAGAAGGAAAACACCTCCTGGGGAGCTTCATGAAGGGAGGCCAGGAGAGAAAGCTAGCAGATGATGCCATGTTCACCACATGCCTTTCCAGATGAGAGAGAAACCCTGACCCTGTTTGCCATGTGCCTTCTCACTTGAGAGAGAAACCTTGAACTTCATCGGCCTTCTTGAACCAAGGTATCTTTCCTTGGATGCCTTAGATTGGAGACTTGTTTTAATTGGGACATTTTCTTGGCCTTAGAACTGTAAACTAGCAATTTATTAACTTCTCTTTTTTAAAAAGCCATTCTGTTTCTGGTATATTGCATTCCGGCAACTAGCAAACTATAACAAAAGGTAAGGGAGGTGGTTCAGTGGTAGAATGCTTGCCTTTCATTTGGGAGACCCGAGTTCAATTCCTGGACCATGCATCCCCCCAAACGAACAAACAAACAAACAAAGAAAATAAGGGGGCCAGGTCAGATAGGCTTTCTCAGACCCCTGTAGGGATATTGGCTTTTACTCAAAATGAGCTGGGAGCCCCTTTGAGCGGAGGAGAGCCGAGGTCTGATCCACAGCCAGCAGGACCTCCCTGGCTGCTGTGTGGAGAAGGGCTGCAGGGGGGCAGTGGCAGAAGCAGGGTTTGGAGGCTGTTGCATTCATCCTGGTGAAAGATGCTGGCATTTTGGCCCAGGTGGCAGCAGGGGAGGTGGCAAAAAATGGTCAGGTCCAAGATTTATACTAAAGACAGAGCTCACAAGGTTACCTGGTGGGTTGGTTGTGGGAGAAGCATTGAAGAGGACCCCAGGGTTTGAGCCTGAACAACCAGAAGACAGAGCTGCTGTTAACTGAAGTGGGAAAGACTGAGGGTGAGAGGTCTGAGGGTTCTGGCCCTATTAGGTGTGAGGGGCCTTTCAGACATGCGAACAGATGCTGGGAAGGCAGGTAATGAAGGGCTCCAGAGTTCCAGGAGAGCATGGGGCCTCAGAAGCACATTTGGTCGCTGGTTGAGTGAGAGTTGACATAATGAGGACAAAGGACTGGGTCTGGGGTGCTCACCTGAGAACCAACAAAGGAGACCGAGAATGAGCAGCCCGTGAGGTGAGAGGAAAACAAGGGGAAGGGGATGACCTGGTGGCCTTGTGAGGAAGAAGAATGCATCCAAGGAGGGCGAGGGAGTGGCCTGTCGAGTCAGACACCTCCAGCCAGGGCAGTGGAAGCCACCAGCAGTCCCTGTGAAGTGGCTATTGCTGTTGCTGGAAAATGAAGTCTGACTGGAGAGTCTCCAACCCTCTGGGACTCATGAGCCCCGGGGTCCACAGGCTCAACTCCCAGCTTTCCAGCCTTTAGGGACAAGAAGAACTAAGAACCTTGGCTGGGGAGTGAGGGTGGGATGGGGAAAGGCTTCCCAGAAGAGGAGACCCTGAGGCTGTGCCTTGACAGATGAGACTTTGCAGAGGGGATGGTGAGGTGGGGGTGGCATTCCCATGAGATGCACAGTGTTAGCAAAGGTTAGGTATGGGTGAATTTTCTGGGGAGAATGGAGGGGCTGGAGCCAGGGTTCCCATGGGGGACTGAACAGGGGAAGGACCCAGGCCTCACATGCTGGGCCAAGGGGCCAATGGGGAGCCAGGGAAAGTTTTTTTGCAAGGAAAGTTTTTTTGTATGCGTGGCGTGATCAGACTCGCATTCTGTAATGATCTCTGGCTGCTGTGTAATAGACTGGAGAGGACAGGAGTGAAGTAAGAGAGACCAGTGAGGAGGCTGCAGTAGAGTTCAAGTGAAGCTGGCTGTCGGCATGGAGAGGAGGGGCTGGATTTGGAGACATTCCAGAGGCTGTATTGGCAAGTCTTGAAGAGAAGGTTGAAGGCAAGAAAACTGAGGGACTCCCAGGTACCAACGAACTCTGGACTTTGGGGGGAAGTATAAGGACAGTTCTGGCCATATGCATTTGCAGATTCTGGGGTGGCGGGGGGGGCTCCAGGCCCCCTGAACAAGGCAAGCGCTCAGGACAAAGAGTCAGCTGGACAAGGAGCCAGGGCCTCAGGAGGGAGGTCTGGGCCAGACACAGGGAATTGGACAGATCTGTAGAGAAGAGCGAGCCCTTCTCAAGGAGAGCCATCCCAAGGCAGGTGTAGAGAGAAAGTGCAGCATTTCAAGGTCCCATGGAGAAGAAGGAGCATGCCAAAACAATGGCAGGTGTGAGGAGAGGCAGCCCTCTGGAAATCCTGGCCAACCTGGAAGGCCCAGCCACTGGACTGGACCACCTCTTCCATGAAGCCCTGCTGATTTCCCAGCCTCCCCTGCATTAGCACTACAGTGAGAATTTTCTGCCTTGCAGTGTCGCCATTTACATAATCCAGTGGTTTTCAACAAGGGACCATTTTGCCCCTCCAAGGGACATTGACAATGTCTGGAGACATTTTGGTTGTCACAACTTGGGAGATGCTACTGGTGACTAGTGGCTAGAGGCTAGGAACACTAGGGATGCTGCTACAGCCTCCACAGAGGGAATTATTTGCCCAAAATATCCGTAGTGCCGAGGTAGACAACTGTGAGATCAGGGGTTCGTTGAAGTTGGGGATCCTGCCTCTCTTATCCTGTCAGTCCCCATGCTGAGTCCAGGGGCTTTCTCACTTAAGGTGCTCCGAGGATGCTAACCCACACAATGTGAGCTCCAATGAGACCTACTCCCGGAATGGCCGATGCGCGTTAGTGTGTGCCTAGCACTGGCCTCATTTAAAACTCATTGACTCTACCCAGACACCCTAAGAGGTAGACACTGTTATTATCCTCATTTAATAGGGGAGGAAATTGAAGCAGAGTAGGGAAGTGAGTTGCCCAACATTGCCAGCTAGTAAGAGGTAGAGGAGGGTTTCAAACCCCGGTATGTCTGACGACAAATCGAACTGTGCCAGCCACTTTGGTCTGCAGCTTCTTTTTAAAGAACAAATGCAAAGGCAAATGGAGGAAAAGATGAGGATTCTGGGAGCTCCTCAGACTGTACTAGGGCACAGAAGTCCTTTAGCATCAACTGGTGACCATCCTTCCTTCTCAGAGATGATAAATGATCACCATTGTTCTTATGTAAGGGACCTCAATAAAATTGTATTGGATAAGTGATGGAATTTGCATGTCCCTTCATAACAAACATGTGTATTACAACAAAGGGAGAAAAATGTTTGCAAACATCCTAGGGGAAGGTTGCTCTTTTTTTAAAGATGGTGCTCACTTCTTTCTGATCTTCTTGTAAGAGTAGGAGACAATTTTGCCACTCAGTACCCCAGATGAGGTCAGAGAGTTGTGCTTTCAGTTTATAGCCAAAGAGAGGGAAAGAATGAGTTAGTCGGCGTATTAGATTCTTCCAGCTGCTGTAACAGATGATCACAGACTTGGTGGCTTGAAACAACACACGTTCGTTCTCATGCAGTTCTGGAGGTCAGAAGTCGAAAATGGACCCACTGGGCTAAAGTTAAGGTGTGAGGAGGGCTGCTTTCCTTTCTGGAGGCTTCCAGGGAGAATCCATTTTCTTGTCTTTTCCAGTTTCCGGAGGCTGCCCACATTCCTTGTCTCTTGACTCCCTTTCATTGTCAAAGCCAGCAATGTCTGCCATCTCTCTGGTTCTGACCCTCCTGCCTCCCCCCTCCCATTTGAGGACCCCTGTGATTACATGGGGCCGCCCAGATAATCCAGGATAACCTCCCATCTCAAGGTCAGCTGATTAGGAACCTAATTCTCCTTTGCCATGAAGTGTAACATATTCACAGATTCTGGAGATGAGGTTGTAGACATCTTTAACAGGCCATTATTCTGCCTCCCACACCCAGTTTCCCACATGAATAACGGGACATGGGTGGAGGTACCTGATGGAAATCCTTCCACGCCCACCCTGACGCCAATGAGGATGTTCTCGTGTTCAGAAAATCCCACGCTGGGCAGAGAGCTGGAGGCCAGGTGGGCACAGAAACATTGGTAAAAAACCTGTTGCCTGGACTCTGCTAGATTCCTGGTGTCCCCAAACACCAGTCCCTTTTCAATGTGGAGTCTAAGTGATGTCTAGCCCAGAGTGGGAGCAAGGGGTGGCCCCTAATTCTGGCAGGTCCCAGATAAGAGTAACCACATGGATTTGATCAGTGAGTGGAAAAGTATTTGCAAAGTCCCCTTTGGGGAACCGTGAGAACGGGGGAAAACTCAACTTCCCCAAGTTGAATTCTTGATATTCTCACAAGCAGTGTGGATAACCAAAGCTATAGGCTGAGCCCCCAGTCTTGGGGTTTGTTCATATGAAACTTAACCCCACAAAGGACAGGTCAAACCTACTTAAAATTAGGCCTAAGACTCACCCCCAAGACAACCTCTTTTGTTGCTCAGATGTGGCTTCTCTCTCCAGCCAGCACAACAAGCAGACTCACCACCCTCCCCCTGTCTATGTGGGACATGACTCCCAGGGGTACGGACCTTCCTGACAACGTGGGACAGAAATCCTAGAATGAGCTGAGACTCAGCATCAAGGGATTTAGAAAAACTCTAGAATGAGCTGAGACCCAGCATCAAGGGATTGAGAAAACCTTCTGGACCAAAAGGGGGAAGAGTGAAATGAGACAAAGTGTCAATGGCTGAGAGATTCCAAACAGAGTCAAGAGGTTATCCTGGAGGTTATTCTTAGGCATTAAATAGATATCACTTTGTTATCCAAGATGTAGTGGAGAGGCTGGAGGGAACTGCCTGAAAATGTGGAGCTGTGTTCCAGTAGCCATGTTTCTTGAAGATGATTGTATAATGATATAGCTTTCACAATGTGACTGTGTGATTGTGAAAACCTTGTGTCTGATGCTCCTTTTATCTACCTTGTCAACAGATGAGTAAAACATATGGAATAAAAATAAATAATATGGGGAACAAATGTTAAAATAAATTTAGATTGAAATGCTAGTGATCAATGAAAGGGAGGGGTAAGGGGTAGGATATGTATAATTTTTTTTCTGTTTTTGTTTTATTTTTCTATTGTCTTTTTATTTCTTTTTCTGAATTGATGCAAATATCCTAAGAAATGATCATGAATATACAACTATGTGATGATATTGTGACTTACTGATTATATATGTACAGTAGAATGAGCATATGTTAAGAATGTTTGTGTTTCTTTCTATTTTTTTTTAAATTAATAATAATAAAAAAAAGAGTAACCACATGACGGAGTTGAGAAAAAGAGAGCCAGCCCTGGACACAGCAGCCATCCCTCCCCAACAAGGGACTGCTCGCTGGGCCTCCTTCACCCTCATCCCCTGCCCAGTCCATCTTCCTTCCCCTCTGGAGCCTCTGTTCTCCCTTGTGCCTTAACCGTCTTGTAGAGCATGAACCTCAAACCAAACTGTGCCAGTCACAGCCCTTTGGGAGTGGAGGAGACCCAGGCAGGCATGAGTTGTGTGAGTCACTTTCTGGCGGCTGGATGGTGAGCAGAATGGACCTGGCACTGAACTTGGGGGGCTCACAGTCCAGTTGGAGGTGTTGACATCATTGTCATTTGTGATTGTGACCAGCGTGGAGAAAGAAATGAATGGGGGCCACGAGAGGGGCTTATGTTGGTTAGGTGCCCAGGAAGGCTGAGTGGCCAGAGTGGGGTCAGCTGGGGTGAGCATGGTGTGATAAGCAGTCAGAGAGGGCAGCGTGAGTGCAGCACGTGGGGTGAGAAGCCGCAGCAGAATTTTATTTTTATTGAGAAATCTTCACACACATACATTCCATATATGGTATACAAGCAATGGCTCACAATATCATCACATAGTTGTGTATTCATCACCATGATCATTTTTTTGAACATTTGCATAATCACAGAAAAAGAAATAAGAAAAAAGAAAAAAACTCATACATACCATACCCCTTACCGCTCCTTCTCATTGACCACTAGTATTTCCCTCTACTCAATTTATTTTACCCTTGGTCCCCTGTTCTAGTTTGCTAGCTGCCGGAATGCAACACAACAGAGACGGATTGGATTTTAATAAAAGGGGATTTATTTTGTTAGTTCTTCAGAGGAAAGGCAGCTAACTTTCCACTGACGTTCTTACGTGGGAAGGCACAGGATGGTCTCTGCTGGCCTTCTCTCCAGGCCTCTAGGTCCCAACAACTTTCCCCAGGGTGATTCCTTTCTGCATCTTCAGAGGCCTAGGCTGAGCTGTGAGTGCTGAGATGAGGTATGCTGAGCTGCTTGGGCTATGATACGTTGAACTCTCTCATTTAAGCTTTTAGCCATTTAAATCAAACATCATTCACTGCAGCAGGCTCGCCTCCTAGCTGACTGCAGATGCAATCAGCAACAGAGGAGGTTCAAGTACCATTGGCTCATGTCCACAGCAACAGAACTAGGTGCCTTCACCTGACCAAGTTGACAACTGAATCTAACTACCACATCCCACCATTTATTTATTTATTTATTTATATATGTTCTAACTCATCTGTCCATACCCTCAATAAAAAAAACCATCAGGCACAAGGTTTTCACAATCATACAGTCACATTGTAAAAGTTATATCTTGTGCACGGGCGGTTCAGTGGAAGAATTCTCACCTTCCATGTGGGAGACCTGGGTTCGATATCTTTATACAGTCATCTTCAAGAATCAAGGCTACTGGAACACAGCTCAGTAGTTTGGGAACTTCTCTCTAGCCACTCCAGTACACCATAAACTAAAAAGTGATATCTATCTAATGCATAAGAATAACCTCCAGGATAACCTCTCGACTTTGAAATCTCTCAGCCACTAACCCTCTTTTTTGTCTCATTTCTCTCTTCCCCCTTTTGGTCAAGAAGGCTTTCTCAATCCCTTAATGCTGGGTCCCATCTCGTCCCAGAATTTCTGTCCCATGTTGCCAGGGAGATTTACGCCCCTGGGAGCCATATCTCATGTAGGGGGGAGGGCAGTGAGTTCACCTGCTGAATTGGCTTAGAGAGAGAGGCCACATCTGAGCAAAAAAGAGGTTCTTTGGGGGTGACTCTTAGGCCTAATTTTTTAAATTTAATTTATTTTGTATTATCAAACCAAAACAACATACAACATGAGCATTCTTAACATATAAACAGTGCATGTATGGTGCACAATCAATAGCTCACAATATCATCACATAGTAGTATATCCATCACCATGGTCATTTTTTAGAACATTTGCATCACTACAGAAAAAAGAAATAAAAAGAAAAAAGAAAAAAGAAAAAAATACACATACCATACCTCTTACCCCTCCCTCTCATTGACTACTAGTATTTCCATCTACTCAATAGATTTTAACCTTTGTTCCCCCTATTTTTTTTCCTTACCCCTTACCACTCCCTTTCATTGTTCACTACTATTTCAATCTACTCAATTTATTTTAACATCTGTTCCCCCATTATTTATTTTTAAACCACATTTTTTACTCATCTGTCAATATTGTTGATAAAAGGAGCATTAGACACAAGGTTTTCACAATCACACAGTCAAATTGCAAAAGCTGTGTCATTATACATTCATCTTCTTAGGCCTAATTTTAAGTGTGCTTAGCCTGTCCTTTGCAGGAATAAGTTTCATAGGGGCGAACCCCAAAATCGAGGTCTCGGTCTATTGATCTGGTTGTCCCCACTGCTTATAAGAATATCAGAAATTTGCCAAATGGGGAAGTTGAATATTTCTTCCTTTCTCCCCAGCCCGCCAAGGAGACTTTGCAAATACATCTTTATTCATTGCCCAAATTACTCACCACTGCAGAATTTTAAGCTTCAAGTTTTAAGCTTCTTAAAATAATCCAATTATTTTTGCCTTTCTATTTTTTGGTGGGGGGGGCGTGGCGTGCATGGTCTGGGAATCGAACCCAGGTCTCCTGCATGGAAGATGAGCATTCTACTACTGAACTACCCATGCACCCTAATAATCCAATTATTTTTAAATAAAAAATTAAAATTATGTAATACATAGTATGACAGAGTATATAACATATGTACAATTCTAAAACTAGCAATGAAATAAATACCTGTGCCATCATCACTCCAGATAAGAAACCTCATGGGTTCCTCAGAGGGCCCCCTGTACCCCACTTTCTGATGACAGTTTTGTGACCACCAGCCGGAGATATAAATAATTTCTTAGTTTTTCTTTATAGTTTTACCACATATGTACTTATCCCAAACAATAGATTGGTTAGTTTTGTCTGCTTTTGAACCTTAGACAAAAGGAGCTATACTGTTGGTGTGTGTTTTTGTATCATTTGCTCTTCTCACTCAATATTGTATTTTTGAAAGTCATCCACAGAAGTGCACATTTGTTTTTGAAGCCGTGACCAGGGTACATCCTGTAAGGCTTGAAGTTTATTTGGCTGCGGGATGGAGGGTGGGGGCGCCTCTCTCTCTTCTTTTTTTAAGGCATAAGTAGTAAAGTTTATTAAAAAGAGATCGTACATCTTAGAGAGGTTAATGCAGGCATGCCCAAGGGAGGGACATGCACTGAGTGGAGTGGGACAGCTCGTTTCATAGGAAAGTTTTACTAGTGGCAGGTTTCCATAGTAAACTTTGAATACTAGGTGTCTTCTTTGTTCTAGGAGGAATCAGCTAGCAGAAATCATGGCTTGTTGTCACATAACTGAAATGTGTCTTTGGGTAAATGGTTAACAATCTTTCTGACCCTATGCTTCCTATTAACTAAGAATTTGCTTTGGGCCCAGAATTTTACAAGCTTTTATGGTTTGGGGAGGATTCGATGGTTTTGGAAGGTTTGGGAGCTTTAGGGAAATTTTTGTCCGGGGAAGTGTGCATCTCTGTGCTAGTTCCTTTGGAGCTAGATAAGAAACAAGAGACTTGGAGTTGTCTGTTAACTCTTTCAGAGCTGAATAGGAAACCAGGGACTTACAGTTGTCCTGTTCTATCCTGCTTTAATCGTGGTGGTGGTGGGGTTCTCTTTAAGAAAAAAAACCCCACAAAATTCTAACGTGATATTAAGTGAAAAGCGCATTTGTATTAGAATAAGTAAAGAACTCACAGCAAATTATACTTTTTTAGAAGCTGACATATACCACAACATCACAAAATTCAGAAATACAACTGTGGTGGCTAATTTCATGTGTCACCGTGGCTGGGAGTATGGCGTCCAGTCGTTTGGCCAAGCAAGTACTGGCCTGATTGTGAATGTGACAGAATTTAATAGCTGGATTTAAATCCTTAGTAGTTTGCATCTCTGACTGCTTGTGCCTACAATCGACAAAGGAGACTGCCTTCAGCAATGAGGGGCTCTCCTTCTCTCATCAGCTGGAGGCCCTAACGGGACAACAGAGGATTTCTGCAGTCAGAAAAAGGAGAATTTCTGTCTCGACTTCAGTCAGTCTGCTTCTTCTGGGGAATGCAGTGTCACCTTCATCAAGTCTTCACCTTGCAGCCCGCCCTAGAGAATTCAGACTTGCCAATCCCCATGGTTACATGAGCTGATCCCTGCAATAAATATCCAGATATTATCTATATCTCTATCTCTATATCTCTGTATCTCTGTATCTCTGTATCTCTGTATCTATCTATCTATCTATCTATCTATCTATCTATCTATCTATCTATCTATCTATCCTATCAGTTCTGTTTCTTCTCTGGAGAATCCTGACTAATACAGTGCAGGCTATTTTAATCAATTAGCTGCTGACTCACACTGATTGCTCGGCCCCTCTGAGGTCCTGGCAAGGGACTTAGGCAAGGGAGGCACCCTAAGGCTTCAGTGTCGTCAGCTTGGCTGTGACTCTGTCCTAGCACGTGGCATGTTCCCCTGCAGGAAGAGACCACAATTTTTTCCCATGCTGTGGTACTAGAATACCCCCCACCCAAAGATGTCCATATCCTAAACCTCAGAGCCTGTAAAATGTCCTGTGTCAGGGCAAATGGGAGTAAAGGTGGGAAAGATGGAATTAAAGATGCTAATCAGCTGATTTTGAGATGGGAGTTAATCCTATATTATCTGGGTGGGCCCTGGGTAATCACAGGGGTCCTTCAATGGGGAAGGGGGAAGCAGAAGAGTTAGAACTAGAGAGATGGTCACGTGAAAAGAGTGGACTGGCCATTTCTGGCTTTGAAGATGGAAGGAGGCCAAGAGCCAAAGAATGTGGGCAGCCTCTGGAAGCTGGAAGAGGCGAGATAATGGATTCATCCTAAAGCCTCCAGAAAAGGGACGCAGCCCCGCCAGCACCTTGATTTTTGCCCAGTGGAGCCTATTTTGGGAATGAATGTGTATTTGTTTTAAGCCACCAAGTTGTGGTGATTTGTTACTGCAGTTATAGGGATGTAGTACACACTGGTGATGGATATTTGGGTTGTTTCTGGTTTCTTGCTTTCCGAACAATCTTACTATGACTTTTCTTCTACATGTGTCCTGGTGCAAATGGAAAGGAAGTCTGCGTAGCTTCAGTTTTACGCAGTAGTACCAGCTGCTTCCCAAAGAGGCAATCATATTTTTTAAGTCCCCGCCTAACCCCATCCCCACCCCGCTGGCTGCAGTGTGGACGATGAGTGGGGAAAGGCAGAATGAAGGTGGCAAGGCTATTAGGGACCATATCAGCTACCCAGGAAAAAGATGGGGTACCTTGAACTAAAACAGTGGAGGTGGGAAGAAGGGGCAGATGTGAGAAATTTTTAGGAGGATAAGTCCACCAGACCTGCTAAAGAGTTTGCTGTAGTGGGTGAGGGAGGAGCTGGAAAGTCTGCTAGGTTAGGTTTCTGACTGGGGCAGAAGCAAGGAGGAAGGGATGGTCCAAGAGGGTGATGGCAGGGAGTCTGATACCAGGACCCTTCTTGGGTGGCCTTCCCCTTTCCTGCTCTGACCTGGCCCCTCCACACCCTTTACAGCTCACCAGGGGCCTGACCTCTCACCTACTTCTCCCAAATTAGAAAGATGGTTGCAATTCCACATGGATCGAGAGTCAGATAATGAACAAAAAGACAAACACACACTCCTGGAATAAAGGAATGAAAATACAGGTAATAGCTACACTTTAACTGAACTGAACTAAACTTTAAAACAATGGAAGAGATCAGCCAGGTGAAGGCAGCAGGTTTTGATCCTGCAGAAAGAGTTTAAGGGTTAATCTCCCTTCTCCAGGCTCCATGTGAAGACACACAAAATGTCTATAGGGGGTATTAATTGAGAAAAGCAAGTTAAGAAAAATATGCATAGTGTGCTGTTTTTTTAAAAAATTTATTTATTAATTAAAAAAATAAAGAAACAAAGTAAAACAACATACATAATCAGTAATTCACAATATCATCACTTAGTTGCATGTTCCTCATTTCTTAGAACATTTGCATTAATTCAGAAAAAGAAATAAAAAGACAATAGAAAAAGAAATAAAACGAACACAGGAAAAAAAAAGATTATGCTACCATACCCCTTACCCCTTGCTTTCATTGATCACTAGCATTTAAACTAAATTTATTTTAGCATTTGTTCCCCCTATTATTTATTTTCATTCCATATATTCTACTCCTTTGTTGACAAGGTAGATAAAAGGAGCATCAGACACAAGGTTTTCACATTCACACAGTCACATTGTGAAAGCTATATCGTTATACAAGCATCATCAAGAAACATGGCTACTGGAACACAGCTCTACATTTTCAGGCACTTCCCTCCAGCCTCTCCATTACATCTTGAATAACAAGATGATATCTACTTGACGCATAAGAATAACCTCCAGGATAACCTCTCGACTGTGTTTGGAATTTCTCAGCCATTGACACTTTGTCTCATTTCCCTCTTCCCCCTTTTGGTCGAGAAGGTTTTCTCAATCCCTTGATGCTAAGTCTCAGCTCATTCTAGGGTTTTTCTCAATCCCTTGATGCTGAGACTCCATTCATTCCAAGATTTCTGTCCCACGTTGCCAGGAAGGTCCACACCCCTGGGAGTCACGTCCCACGTAGAGAGGGGAAGGGTGGTGAGACTGCTCGTTGTGTTGGCTGGAGAGAGGGGCCACATCTGAGCAACAAAAGAGGCTCTCTTGGGGTAGTGTGCTGGTTTGAAAGGACTTACGTACCCTAGAAAAGTCATGTTTTAACCCTAATCCACTCTTGTGAGAGCAACCGTTTCTTAAACCCTATCTAGCACTGTATGTTGGGAGCTTGATTAGATTATCTTCATGGAGATGTGACTCAAGAGTGGGTATTAAAACTGGTCTCCACCCATTCCAGGTGGGTCTTGATTACTTTACTGGAATCCTATAAAAGAGGAAACATTTTGGAGAAAGCTGGACATTCAGAGAGAGCAGATAAGAATGACAGAGCCACAAGAAAGCCACAACAGAGAATGCCGCAGAACCACGAAGCAGAGAGTCCACCAGCCAGCGACTTTTGGAGATAAAGGAAAATGCCTCCAGAGGAGCTGGAGAGGAAGCTAGCAGATGACGCCATGTTTGCTATGAGCCCTTCCAGCTGAAAGAGAAACCCTGACTGTGTTTGCCATGTGCCTTTCCACTTGAGAGAGAAACCCTGAACTTCATTGCCCTTCTTGAATTAAAGTATCTTTCCCTGGATGCCTTAGATTGGACATTTCTACAGACTTTCTTTAATTTGGACATCTCCACAGATTAAAAACTGTTAACTTGCAACTTATTAAATTCCCCTTTTTAAAAGCCATTCCATTTCTGGTATATTGCATTCTGGCAACTAGCAAACTAGAACTCATAGGGATCCCATTTTTATAGAATAGGGAAATTAGAGAGCTGCATGCAGGTATACAATCGTAGCTCACATGAACTGAGCAGTTACTATGTGCCAGGTAGCGTGCAAGAGCTCTATTGGTAGTTATTGATGCACTGATTTCCCACAGCAACCTTGTAAGGCAGTCAGTTTTGCGGCTGTTATCACAGGTGGAGAAACTTACCAAAAGCAGTCTGATTCCATGCTCTTAACCAACTCTCCAAATTGCCTGTCATGGCCAGGTTCATGTGTCAATTTGGCCAGGCAGGGACACCCAGTTGTCTGGTCAAGCAAGTGCTGTCTGTTGCCATGAGGACATTTCATGGACTTAAATCATGATCACGTTGGCTGCATCCACAGCTGATGCAATCAGCTAAGAGGAGTGTCTTCTGTAATGAGAGATACTTAATCCAATCACTGGAAGACTTTTAAGGAGGATTCAGAAGAGACAATCACAGCCAACCAACCTCTCCTGAGAGTTTGTTGCAGACCTTCACTGGCACTGCCTGTTTGCGGCCTGCCCTACAGATCTTGGACTCTTACATCCCCCCACGGTTGCCCAGCCAGCCTCTCCTGAGATTTCATTGAGAACCTTCCCTTGGAGCTGCCAGTTTGCAGCCTGTCCTACAGACCTTAGACTTCACATCTTCATGGTTATGTGAGACACTTTTATAAATTTTATATTTACAGATAGCTCCTGCTGATTCTGTTTCTCTAGAGAACCCTAGTTAATACGCTGCCCCTCCCTTAACCTGAGAAAGAGGTGAACAAATTTGTGGCAGACCTGGGAGTCCAGGAGGAATGAAATCCGGACTCCCACCCTTTCCCTGTGTGGGTCAGGGGGATTAGCTGCCATCTGACCCATGGGGATGGTCCTAGCTGAGACCAGTTGGCAAAGAGGACACATGCTTCAAAGAAAGGTGCTCACCCCACAGGAAGGGGGTCAACACAGGTGACCCAAGCTCAGAGTCAGAGTCGGACACAGGTCAGGGGGCAGGAACCATGTGTGGCTAGGGCTGGAAGCCCTGCTGGACCCGTCTGCTCAGCCCTGAGGGGAGCAAGGACTGAGCTCGTGGTACAGGCCATATGCAGGCATCCTTGGGCCCTGCAGGAAGAAGTAGTGCTGGCCCCTTTGGGACTGAGTCAGCCACTAGGGTTCTCAGACTATTCTGAAAGAGACCTCAAAAGGTAGGCGCCAGGCTTCTTACCAATAAAGGCAAGAGTACATGAGAGATTGGTTAAAAAACAACAAAGTCCACAACCCCATGACGGGGTCGTTCTCCACACTGAATACCAATGGCTAATTTGACCTCAAAAGTAACCAAGAGTGTGGAGTTTGGACAGCAGCAGTGCCATGTTATACACCGTTTGGATTAACAAGGCTTTTTAAAAAAGTGATGATAGTGTTGGCAAAAGAGGAGTGAGATAGGCACTCTCCTGCACTCAGAGGAGTGGACAGCAGTCAGCATTTTTGGAAAACTATTTGTCACGAGGAATCAAAGGCCTCAAATTTGGTGCATGGGTGGTTCAGTGGTGGAATGCTTCCCTGCCATGCAGGAGACATGGGGTTCAATTCCTGGCTGATGCAGTTAAGAATTTTTCTTTAAAAAAAAAGGCTTCAATTGCTCAAACTCAACCTAAATCTAGAACAACTTGTCAAACCCAAACTGGATGATGTTTTGCATTTGGCCTGGACTTGTCAACGTCTCAGAAGACTGCCAAAAGGGCAGGGGGGTTCTACTTTAAAGAAGACTAAAGAGCCATGACAAGTAAATGCAATGAATGATCCTTGACTGAACCTTGGTCTGGGAAAAAAGCTAGAAAAGGACACTATTGGAAGACTGGGGGGTGGGGGGCATTTGGCCCTGGGTATTGTGTGTTGGTGACAGTGCTCTACCCATGTTCTATTTGCTGAGGGTAGTCACTGCATCATGGTCAGATGAGAGAATTTTTCTAGGGAGATCTACACTAGAGGATGGAAAGGGAGAGTCTTGATGTCTGCAACACACATCGTTCCGCAAAATATCTGTATTTAGGCGTAGACGTACTTTTATAGATCTTTATGTACTGAACCATAGATGGCAACAGAGAGCAGGAGAGAGAGAGAGTGCAAAGGTGGCAGATATTGACAATGTGAACCTGAAGGATGTCTAAATGTTTATTGTATTTATTGTACTATTCTTGCAACTCATGTGCTGGTTTGAAAATTTTCAGAATGGTGCACTGGGCCAAGTGAGCCCAGCTGCAAAGCCGACGCTCGGCCACACACCCAGGTGAGAGAGGCAGGCCACGCCAGCTGAGGACCCCACCCTTCTCCAGCTCTCCCAGTCCTTGCTACCCCCTGACTAGGGGCTTCTACTGCGCATTGCCCGCCCCTCCCTTGGCCCCGTTCTAGATCCCTGAGCCAGTCTTTCCCCCTCATGCCCTCATCCCACGGCAGGCCTGGGATGAAGCCAAATTCAGAGCTTGGTGCGCACCCCTGGGTTGCGACAAGGAGCCCCGCACAGGTTGCTGGGAGACCGTGTCTGCGCCCTGGCTCTGCCCGTGATGTTGCCTGAGTCTCCCTCTGTCCCCTACTCTGGGCCTGCTGCATGGCGAGACTTGATCGTCTGTCCTCCCTAACACTCTGTGGGTGTGACTTTTCCAGCCGTGGGCAAGCGTGTGGGCAGGCAGCCACGGCCAGGTACGGTGTGGAAGCCCTGGGCAGGGGTGGGTCTCCCCGAAGAGTTCCTGGAGTGCCCCGTCCCACACCCGAGGCGCCATCTGCACCCAGCCAGGCCCTTCTGCGGAGTGCCCAGGGCAGCCCGGGGCACGGGGAGGACTGTTTGATTTTCTTTTTCTCTTTTTCCGAAAGCAGTAACACCCAGCGTTAGCAGCAGCTGCTTTCCTAACTTCAGGATAACTTCTGCTGTCCTTGGGATCAGCTGAGCTTGACCGTGGGGCCTAAAGGAGGAGATAAGTAGGGGCCCCGGGTCGGGGGAAGCAATACCCAACACAAAACAAAACCACAGGTTGCAGGAAAAGATGGCAAAGTACACAAGGCTGTGGCTCCTTCCCCTGAGACACCTAAACCAGCTGCCCTCCGACTTCGCTCTCCTCCAGACAGCACAAATCCTGACCGCAGCTTTTGCAAATATAGGTCAAAGACTACCGGAATCAAGTAATTCACAATAGCAGAATTATGCAAGATAAGAGTTCGTTTTCATATTAGAATTCTCATTTATGTTAGAATTCTAAATTATGAAATATTAGAAGCATGAGCTCTGTTAGCTGGAAAGTGGCTAGGCAGAAGGAAAGTACTATTTTTCTATTCCATGCATCACATTCTCAAATACACTAGCCAGTACCCCAATCAGCATAGGGGACCCCGGGGACCCAGGGGACCTGGGCCAAGGCCGTGATGCCTGGGTTGGGAAGGACATCCACACGCTGGGCCCGGCTCTCTCCGGAGAAGGCCACACCCAAGTGAGGCCTAAACGCAGCTGACGTTACTCTCTGCAGGTGTTCAAAACCGGCTTTGGTGCTGGCTTCGGTGGGAAGCAAACTGCTGCTCCCAGGCAGGGGTGGTGCAAACTTCAGGTCACACAGCTTCTTGGAGAGGTTTAGCGCCCTTTCCCTAGGGACAGTGAAGGCATTTAAACCAATATGAGGGGGTAATCTGGGGTGGGAAGGAGAAGCATCCAAATCTGCTGTGTGACCTGAGGTCGTTTGCTGACCCTCTCTGGGACCAAGCGCTCTCTCCTATAAACTGAGAGGTTAGTTGGAGCTCACTGACCCACTGGAAGTCCTCAAAGGCTAGCATAGTGGTGAGGCCCAAGCACTAGAGACCTATGTTATCTAGATTCAAATGCCAGCCCACCACTTACAGGTCTGAGGCTTCTAGCAAGTTTACCCTTCCGTGCCTCAGACTGGGGATCAGAATCATACTTACCTAATAGAGTTTTCATGAATTATGTGTATATGTATATATGCAAATATAGATGTCTGTGCAATATATACAATATATAATATACTACTATATACATGGTAAGTGATATATGATCAGATCCATCACACACAACCATACGCACCACTTAGAAAATACCACATACGCGCTGAGTGAGTGTTCACTGTCACCATCCTTGCTGGGACTTCAGACACAGCTGGGCTGAAACGATGAGTTTTCCCCCAACAAAGCAGCAGAGACTCATGAACATGTCAAGTGTCCTCACTTTTAGCTAATATTTATATCAATTCAATGTGAAAAAAGTATTTTTTTTCCCGCTCATTCAAAGCTTTAATTGGCTATTCCATATGGCTTTGCTTAATTTTTTTTTTTAACATAGGCATCTCTTAATTAGTAATATAGTTTATTTGGGAGAACGAGACTTCTACAACATGGGTGAGGCCCTCTTCTAAGAATCTAGCCTAAGGAAATATCTAGAAAGTCACGGAGTTGTGTATGAGGGTCTTCACTGCAGCATTATTTGTAACCAGGTAAGAAGAGGGGAAAACCCACATGTGAAGCAATCAGAGAAGCGCTGGTAGAATAAAGCTGGGTCTTTTGAAGCTATTGTGAATAAGGACAGAGCTCCCCAATTAGGTGATAATGAGAGATGGCGGTGATATGTCAAACTGAAAAAGACGTATTTCAATAGGGTAATTTTTAGCATTTCAAGGTTTTATAGTAGCCTATGTTTAGGGTAATCCCATTAAAAGCATGAATTTTACATTCTAAAAAAGTATATAAGTATGTATACTTATATGAATACATAACAATTACAAAAAAGTCTTGCAGGATATTCAACAAATTGTTGAAGTTTAGCTCCCTTAACGCTGGTGTGGTACATTTGTTACTGTTGAGGGAAGAATATTAAAATATAAACAATAGACCATAATTTGCAATAGGTGTGTTTTTTCCCCATGTACCACTCTATTACTAACTTCTTGTATTACTGATGTCCATTGCTCTAATTCATGAAAGATTATTTTTATATTTGTGCATTTAATCACCGCCATCCTCCACCACAGGGTTCCCTGCATTAGAGAACCCCAAGTTTTATCCTCAAGCTTTCCTTCTATTGCGATACTCGAATTTAAACCTCCCCTTTCAACCACAGTCACATTCGTAATTCAGTGCTGTTAATTACATTCACCATCATAGTAGGTTGCCATCCCCTCTCCCCATGTCCAAACGTTTCAATTCGACCTAGTTAAAAATTCTGCACACATTAAGCCTGCGGTCCCCATTTTCACAGTGTCTCAATCTAGGACAAAACATTAAAATACCGAAGTACATGCACACAGCCCCGTATGCGTTCAATCAGCCACCCGTCCTCTGAGACCATGTAGGTGACACCAGCCTAAAACCCTGCTACTTTGCTCGTATCAGGTGCTGGGTCAACCGAGCCATTTGGATTCCGATCACTGGAAGGATATTCTTTCTTTTAGCATTTGGTTAAATAGATTATGTAAATGCTTCTCATTGGGAAAATTCCAACAATGACTGAGAAATGACTTAAATAAATAAAATGCTGAATACCGAATGGGGGCCCTGATCTTCCACCACAGTCAGGCTTGGGAGGGTCTGGACGGCCAAGGCCATGAAGGTGTTGACTCCAAACCCCAGGGTGTTGTGCTCCACGCTGAAACTCACAGAGATCTGAAATACTGCCATCGTTATAAGAAACATGTAACTTGGCTTGAATATCAAGAGACCAGCATAACACACCCAAATATTAGTTGTGTAACGCATGAGAAATAGAGGCCCCGCATCTGATGCTGAGAAAATCCCCAAGGCCGACTCTCCCAGAAGAAACCAGGTGACTTTCACGTAGCCGACTGCGAAGGCTGCCAGGGCCCCTACAAAGCTGAAAAGGTTTCCGCTGTTCCATCATATGTTGTATTACTATGAGATGGTGCCTTGTAGTCCCACAAGATCTGAACATAGTTCAAAACCTGATTAAAACCTGCCATGGAGGCTGAGCCCCAATCTTGGAGTTTGTTCATATGAAACTTAACTCCACAAAGGATAGGTCAAACCTACTTAAAATTAGACCTAAGAGTCACCCCCAAGAGAACCTCTTTTGTTGCTCAGATGTGGCCTCTCTCTCCAGCCAACACAACAAGCAAACTCACCACCCTCCCCCTGTCTACATGGGACGTGACTCCCAGGGGTTTGGACCTTCCCGGCAACAAGGGACAGAAATCCTAGAATGAGCTGAGACTCAGCATCAAGGGATTGAGAAAAACCCTAGAATGAGCTGAGATTCAGCATTAAGGGATTGAGAAAACCTTGACAAAAAGGGGGAAGAGTGAAATAAGACAAAGTGTCAATGGCTGAGAGATTCCAAACAGAGTCAAGAGGTTATCCTGGAGGTTATTCTTACGCATTACATAGATATCACCTTGTTAGTCAAGATGTAATGGAGAGGCTGGAGGGAACTGCCTGAAAATGTAGAGCTGTGTTCCAGTAGCCATGTTTCTTGAAGATAATTGTGTAATGATATAGCTTTCAAAATGTGACTGTGTGATTGTGAAAACCTTGTGTCTGCTCCTTTTATCAACCTTATCAACAGACGAGTTGTTTATATGGAATAAAAATAAATAATAGGGGGAACAAATGTTAAAATAAATTTAGATGGAAATGCTAGTGATCAATGAAAGGGAGGGGTAAGGGGTATGGTATGTATGAATTTTTTTCTGTTTTCTTTTTATTTTTTTTCTGAATAGATGCAAATGTCCCAAGAAATGATCATGATGATGAATATGCAACTATGTGATGATGTTGTGAATTACTGATTATATATGTAGAACAGAATGATCATAAGTTTAGAATGTTTGCGTTTGTTTGTTATATATTTTTTAAAAATTAAAAAATTAATTTAAAAAAACCTGCCATCGATAAAGCCCACCAGAGGGACTAGTAAAAAAGATGCTTCAGGGAGTAACACTCTCTGAGATCTTGGAACCGCTGTGTAAACACTCTCAAAGCCACATTTTTTGGCTTCGGGCTGCTCTGGAGGCCATCACCATGGGCCTTGAGATGCTGAAAGATGCTTGGGAGACTGTTTGGTGATCCTTATGGGGTTCTTCTAATACAGCATCTTTTTTTTTTTAACTTTTTTTATTAATTAAAAAAAATTAACAAACAAAACATTAAGATATCATTCCATTCTACATATACAATCAGTAATTCTTAATATCATCACATAGTTGCATATTCATCATTTCTTAGAACATTTGCATCGATTTAGAAAAAGAAATAAAAAGACAACAGAAAAAGAAATTAAATGATAATAGAGAAAAAAAAGATTATACATACCATACCCCTTACCCCTCGCTTTCATTTACCACTAGCATTTCAAACTGAATTTATTTTAACATTTGTTCCCCCTATTATTTATTTTTATTCCATATGTTCTACTCTTCTATTGATATAGTAACTAAAAGGAACATCAGACACAAGGTTTTCACATTCACAGAGTCTCATTGTGA
>PVIY010020219.1:0-45464 GCA_004026745.1 Myrmecophaga tridactyla | reverse complement strand
CTGCTGTCACGACAGAGCCACTGAGCAGACCTCCGGCTTCTAGGAAAGACCAAGGTTTATGGGAAATGTGGGTGTTTCTTCTTTCCTCCTTTTCTACGCTGGCCCCTGGGTCAGTGGGCTGCAGGGGACCTGGGCCGTGGGGGAGGGGGGTCGGGACTGGCAGATTATTTTCCAAAAAGTGGACGCCACCTCCTGGGAACCTCTGAAACTGCATGGCCAGGAGCAGAGCAAGGTCTTACAACATTTGCTTGGTTTATTCCTCTTCTCTCTGTGCAGGTAGTTCCAGGCCACCACTGAGTGGGCGGGTCACACTGACCCAGATGCGGGGCTCGGGCTCGGGCACAGCAACCCCAGCGGCTGCCCTCTTTTGGCCAACACCTCGGGCTTCTAGAGGAATTGACGTCAACACACCTTTGTCCTTATATCCCGTGACCATTGTCTTAGAGTGATGCAAATGTCACTGAGAGTGTCACAAAGCTGCTTTTAAGCCCAGGTTCTAGGACAGGGTGACTGTGACTTCATTGTCCTAAAATAAAAAGGAAATGCCACTAAGTCTAGGAAAAGATCCTCTTAAAAACTTGAGTGCTGTTGGGATATAAAATTAATGTGTAAAAATCAGTAACGTTTCTGTACACAAGCAATGACCTAACTGAGGAGTCAGTTAAGGAAAAAATTCCATTCAGAATAGAAACTAAAAGAACCAGATACCTAGGAATGAACCTAACTAGGGATGAAAAGGACTTGTACACAGAAAACTACATAACATTGCTAAAAGAAATCAAAGACGATCTAAATAGGTGGAAAGACACTCCCTGTTCATGGATAGGTAGGTTAGATATAGTTAAAATGTCAATTCTACCCAAATTGATCTACAGATTCAATGCAGTACCAATCAAAATTCCAACAACCTACTTTGGAGACTTGGAATAGCTAACTATCAAATTCATCTGGAAGGGAAAGAGACCCTGAATCTAAAAACATCCTAAAAAAGAAGAATGAAGTGGGAGGATTAACAGTTCCTGACTTTAAAACTTATTATAAAGCCATAGTGGTCAACACAGCATGGTACTGGCACAAAGACAGAAGCATTGACCAATGGAATTGAATCAAGAGTGCAAAACTAGACCACCAAATCTATGGTCAACTGATTTTTGACAAGGTCCCCAAATCCACTCAACTGGGAGAAAATAGTCTTTTCAATAAATGGGTGAACTAGATATCAATAGCCAAAAGAATGAAAGAGGACTCTTACCTCAACACCCTATACAAAAACTAACTCAAAGTGGATCAAACACCTAAATATAAGAACTATTACCATAAAGCTTCTAGAAGAAAATTTAGGGAAACATCTTCAAGACTAAGTACTAGGAGGTATCTTCCTAAACCTTACAGCCAAAGCACAAGCAAATAAAGAAAAAATAGGTAAGTGGAAACTCCTCAAAATCAAATGCTTCTGCACCTTAAAAGACTTTGTCAAAAAGGTGACAAGGCAGCCAACTCAATGGGAGAAAATATTTGGAAATCACACATCAGACAAAGGTTTTATCAAGTAAACATAAAGAAATCATACAACTCAAAAACCAAAACCAAACACCCCAATTATAAAATGGGCTAAAGATATGAATAGGCATTTTTCTGAAGAGCAAATACAGAGGGCTCAAAAGCACATGAACAGATGCTCATTTTCATTAGCTATAAGGGAAATGCAGATCAAGACTACAGTGAGATGCCACTTTAAACCTATAAGAATGGCTGCTATTAAACAAACAGGAAACTATAAACGTTGGAGAGGATGTGGAGAAACTGGGACACTTATGCACTGCTGGTGGTAATGTATAATGGGGCAACCACAATTGGCATTTCCTTAGGAAATTAAATATCGTGTTGCCCTCTGACCCGCAATAGCGCTACTCAGTATATACCAAGAAGAGCTGAGAGCAGTGACACAAACAGACATTTGCACACCGATGTTCATAGCAGCATTATTCATAATCACCAAAAGATGGAAGCGATGCAAGTGCCCATCAACAGACGAATGGATCCACAAAATGTGGTGTATACATATGATGGAATATTATGCAGCAGTAAGATGAAATGACGTCCTGAAGCACGTGACAAAATGGATGAGCCCTGAGGACCTAATGCTGAGTGAAATAAGGTAGACACAAAAGAATAGATATTGTATGGCTCCACTTTTATGACTATGGTGAAGGTAAAATCAAAGGCTTATGCTACAAAATATAGGGGAATTAGAGATACGTAGAAGCTTGAGGTGGGTGAACAGTCAGCTAATGAGGCTGAAGACAAATGTAAGGAAATAGATAGGAGTGAAGGTGATTCTCTAGTGGGTGTGTAAGTAATATTACCATGTTGAAGATAAACGTGTTTGAAAGGGGTTGTATAGACTTCTATGTCCCATTGATTAACATTACAAATATAAATAAGTTCTTGCATGAACTACTCCAAAGATATGATTCTTATATGAAGAGTGTTTAAGACCAGGGTACGAGGGAAATCGCTATTGCATGCTATGAGCTGTGTTTAACAGGAAAACATCATCTATACCACAGCAACAGCAGAGGTGAAGTAATGGAGGGAGGGACAAGAGTTAAGGGGAAGTTTAGACGTCTTATTTGTTGAGAGTGTGTTTATTGGTTATCTTTTTCTTGGGAAAAATGAAATTATCTAAAATTGAGAGTGTTGTTGGACTGTGGACTTTGGACATTATATGTGATGCCTAACGAATGGAGGTGGTTGAAGGACACACTGCCTGAGAAGTAGATTGGTGAATGATGGTGTATACATTTGATCAAATACTGTGTTGCTACAAAATGGAGGCTACTCTGGAGGTCACTTTTATGCAAGCTTCGGTTAGATATTGCTACCTATCATGACTTGGCAACCCCCAACCAAAACCATTCCAGCCAATCCTAAAGAACACCTAGGGTAATGTATAAGATTCTACGAAGGTTCCATGCACTAGAGTAACTTTCTAGAAACTTACAACTTCCAAATGGGTCCCTGGACCAGATAAGTCCTGAAACCTAGAGGTCCCAGCCTCTCCAGAAGATCAGATAGTTCGATCAACCTACCCCATATTACTGACAGATCCTTCCAACATGAAAAAGTTAGAATGGTTGTAGCCCAAATACCCCTAAAGAGAGGGATGGAAATATCAAAGGTGATGGTGGAGTTATACAGAGAAGGTAGGGTTTAAAGAATGAATATGATTGTTGAATCATTAAATTGATATTTCTTTTAGACTCCAGTATCTTAGAGAAGCTAGAAGTAAAGATCTAACTCTGAAATCTGTTCTACAACTAATTGTTGTGCTGTGCTTTGAAATTTATTGCTTTTTTGTGTATGTGTTATTTTTCACAAAAAAAGAGAAAGTTGATTGATGATAAAAAAAAAATATTTATTCCTTCTAGCCTCCTATTTTCTAGAGCAGCTAGAAGGAAAAGTCTGAAATGATGGTATGGTAGCCCATGGCGAACTCTGGGATCTGTCCTGTAACTACTTGTTGACGAGTGCTTTGAAAACTATTGCTTTTTTCTTTCTTTGCTTTGTATATATGTTATACTGTACCATAAAAAAAGTTAAAAAAAAAAAAAAGAAAAGAAAAAACAACAGAACTACTTTTGTCCCCACAGAGCAGTTCCTTAGGGTTTACCTGAGCAGCACAAAGCATATTTCATAAGTTGTGATATTTTTTTTTAATTTGGTTAACAGTTTTATCCAGACTTAGTACTAGCAGCTGCAAGAAAATGCTTTGAGAGCTGCTGGTTCTCCAGCCAGCCAGCGGTGGGGACAACACCTCTTTCCGGAGTAAATGTCCTCCCAGATGCTGTCCGGAGCCCAGATATCCCACTGCAAAGAACATTCACAGCCGGGAGGGCTGCAGCCCTGAAAGCTAAATACACGCAGCTCTCCTCACCTGTGGGGCCCTTTCCCTGGGGGGACATTGCAATTCTGGTCACAAACCAACCCCCAGCAACACCTGATTTTGAGCCGTGCAGTAGAGAGCTGTTGGGACTCATCCAGTGAATGAAAACCCGCGGTGGCCGCCTTGCACGCTGGTGAAGGGGATCTGCAGAGCCGCAAAGCCAGAGAACGCCGGACGGTGGAGGCCACGGGGTCGGCGAGAAGCAAGGCCCAACGTTAGGAAAAGAAAAGGGACCGGATGTGTCTGCGTTTTATGCCAAGGCAAACACGTGCCCGCGGTTCTTGGGGAAGGGATGGGCATGGCCTTGGGGACCCCATCAGAGGGGCTCCCAGGGCCGCCCACCACCTCCCTCCCCAGTCGAGAGGAAGGAAACCAGCTGCCACACCTGATCAACAGCTCTAAGTCCTCAAATGTCTGTTTCTGTAGTTGGAAGGTTTTCACATGTGCTAGGATTGGTAATGAACCTAATGGGAGAAATGATGTTTTCTTCGCTCCTAGAGTAAATAAAGAATAATAATAATAATACACTGGTTGGTCTGCAGCGTGCAGGTGACCCATGGGCTAATCCTCATAGCATCGGCCAAAGACTGACGCAGAGAAAAGGAGGAGCTGGTGGCTTGCACCAGAGGCCGTCAGCTCCCGGAACTGCAGCTCCTCACGCCCCCTCCCCGGCGGGGAGTGATCACGTCAGAATCGCAGTGAATTCAGGTCTCTGCGCACAAAGCTCCAGGCTCTGAAGAGTGGCTTGATGGCTGGGCCCCGGAAACCAGAGCAGAGGCAGCATAATGGAAACCAATTCAGCTTTTGTGTGTGTGTGCATGTTAGAACATATATAGCATAAAATTTGACATTTTTACCTATTCTCATGGTTACAATTTGGTGGCATTAATCACACTCACACTGTTGTGCAACCATCACCACTATTTTCAAAACTCCAAACAGAAGCTTTGCACTCATTAAACAATAGCTCCCCATCCCCCTGCCTCAGGGCCCTGGGAAACCTCGAATCTACTTTCTGTCCCTATGAATTTGCCTATTCGAGAGATTTCATATACGTGAAACCATGCAAGATTGTCCTTTTGCATCTGGCTTATTTCGGTTCTGTTTTCACAGTGCATCCTTGTTGTCACATGCACCAGAACTTTATTCCTTTTTATGGCTGAATAATATTCTGCTCCTTGCACATACCTCCTCCTGTTGATCCGTTCTTCTCTTGGTAGACACCGGGTCCTTTCCACCTTTTGGCAATACTGAATAAAGCTGCTATGAGCATTGGCGTGCAAGGATCTGTTTGAGTCCGGGCTTTCACCTCATTGGGGAATAATTTAGGAGTAGGATTGCTGAGTCATATGGAAATTCTGTGTTTAAATTTTGGGGAACTGCCAAACCGTTTTCCACAGTAGCTGCACCATTTTATATTCCCACCAACTCAGTTTCACTTTGGTTCTAATTTTATTCACCTGATTTAAGTTGTTTTCAATTTTATTCTATGCTAAATCTTTAACTTTAATGATAAATCCCTGTTGTGTTAGGGTTTCTAAAACTTGCCTGAGAAGAGTTTATTCAAGACTGATGTTTTAATCAAAATTTTCTAAAAGTTCGATTCCCAGTCCCTTCACTTCTCCAAAAACAAACAAACCAGCAAAACGAACAAAAAAAATCTAAGTATGAATGTAGTTTTAGAAGGTTAAAATAGTTTCTTGTTTTGATTTATAAGATTTAATCTAAAAAGTATATAATGACTTTCTCCAATCAAGGTTTTCTGGTTAAAAAAATAAAAGTGAACAGAAGCAAACTCACTTCTCAGTGCTCTGAGATAAGCAGGTGATCCTTAAGGAGCCTCAGAAAGCGGGTGCTCGGGGCCCGGGTGAGAAAAGACGCGGCGTGCGGGATCGTCTCACACAACGGCTCCTTCTGCAGGGTGCTGAAGCGCTTCATAAACAGTAATCGTCTCATTCGGCCTCAGCTCGCGCCGTGAGCCAACGGTATCGTGGGTGGCCGGTACCCAGCTCACGAGGCTGAGTGTCTCACCAGCTTTTCCCCTGTGGCCGTCCCCAGCTCCCACACTCACTTCCCTGGCCCCGGAGCTCGGGTGGGTTTGTGAAGGCTCCGGTCGCCAGGTTCTTAATGCACCCATCACCCATCACCTTTGAGTTGTAATCATTTCTCAGCTCCCTGTTTAAACTGTTAATTCAGCAAACTTAGGGGCTTAGATGAAAATATCAATAAGCCATCCACAAGCCCACCATGGCTGACCATGACGGCCCTTGCATGTGGCATTCTCCAGGCTTCCTGAATGTCTGGGGTCATGCATTTTGATCTCCTTTAATTCTGCTCCTGGTCAGGAATATCACTCTTTCCATATGTCCTGGATGTTCTTTAAATAGCTAAGTGCAGTCTCACCTTACGAATACCCGAGATTAATCCCAGACGACAAGATCATTCTGACACTTGTGCCGTCATAAACCTTCGCCTGCAGCCCACGAAACCGGCCTGCGTGCACGAAACCGGCCTGCGTGCACGAAACCGGCCTGTGTGCACGAAACCAGCCTGCGTGCACGAAACCGGCCTGCGTGCACGAAACCGGCCTGTGTGCACGAAACCAGCCTGCGTGCACGAAACCGAACCTTTTCCTGTGGCCAGTAACCTTGAAGACGAGGTACACATACGAGGGGCTTTGTGTTTCTTTTACAGAGATGTTATTCTATCCTCTGACCTGCTTCTTTCACTTAAAAACACATAAAAATTCTTCAAGAAGAATTTTAACAGCTGCATAATATTTTATAGTATGGATATACCAGGATTTGTTCAATCATTTTCTCTGTCGGGCATTTGGACTGTTTCCTGACATTTGCCATACAAATAAGGCCACAGTACACATCCTTGAATGCAAATGCTGGCATATTCAGGTGTTTACTTCTATAGTGTGAGGGCAAAGAAATGGAACTGCTGAATCAAAGTGTACTTATGATTTGTAGCATTAGTAGGTGTATCAGAGACACCTCTCAAAGGTACTTGGCACCAATGTGTGGAAAAATTCAAGACATTTTGCCCGTTTTTTTCATGCAGATGTTCTGGCTAGAAGAACCTAATACATCCTCTATTAAACAGGCATTCGATAAAAGTGATGATCAGAAAAGTAAAGAGACTTGTTTTAAGGGACTAAATATTTCAGCTTGGACAAGGGCCTGGCTAGGGTCTCTTGATTCCTTGACTAGGACTTTTTGAATAATACTAAAGCCTTTTCTTGAGGAGGAAATTGGTAAAGAGCAAAAAAAGGTATACCTGTGTATCAGTTAGCTGTTGCCGTGTAACAAACCTTCCCAAAGGCTGCAGCTTAAAATAACAGCCATTTATTTAGGTCATGATTCTATGGATCAGAAATTTAGGCTGGGCTCTGCTGGGAGCGTCTTCTGGTCTGAATTGCATTCCCCAACGTGCATGTGGTCAGCTGTGGGTCAGCAGGGTGTCTCTACTTCTGAGAGTGGACTGGCTGTTGACTAGGGTGCCTCAGTTTCCCTCCCAAGGGTCTCGCACACTGTGGCAGGCTGACTCAGGCTTATTCCTGTGGCCTAACACTTTGCCACTTCTGCCACTTCTATGGCCAAAAAGAGTCACAAGTCCAGCTGGATTCAAAGGGTGACAAATAGACTCTGTCCCTTCCTGGGATCAGCTACAAAGTCAAATTGTAAAAGGCACGGGGACAGGGGAGGTGTAGAAGAGGGGACACATTTGCAATTAACGTACCAAGTTTTCAGGCCAGTTGATTTTTTCCCTCTACTTTCCAAACAGTTGCTTTATTATCATATTGACACGGCTGGTTGGATGACACAGCTCTGTAGGGGAATCTTAGAATATTCTACTGAGACACCTGAGGTATGTTTGGGGCAACTACCATGTTGGGACAGACCTCTTCCCATGCTTAAGAGCAGATTTCTCAGATAAGAAAACCTAATGTCTGCGGACATTTTATTCTGATAATTTTGAAACATTATAGAGAAAATTGCTGATTTCTCTCTTTGTGCTCTATTAAAGAGCTCTGACGCTGTACAAAGCTCTTTGGGGGGTTCTGTTTGTTTGTGTCTGCTTTTTGTGGGGTTTTCTGTTTTTGTTTTTTTGTTTGTTTAAAATATTTCTCTGTAACTTTCCATATCACACAATAAACAAAAGGGTTTACAGGTCATAAAAGTAGCAGGGCATTTGTGTCCCTGGAGAGGGGCTGGTGTGGGAGGGCTCAGGAGGGCTGCGGGGGTGGGACACAGGCTCCCCCAACAGAGGGGCTCCTGACCCTGGGGGCCGACAGCCTTGCATTTACAATCCTTGGGCTGGAAGTGAATGGGAGGTGGACTCAGGGAGCGGGTGAGGGCAGGGAAGGCAGCACCTGTAGCTAAGGTACAGCTGGGCCTGGGTAAGGAAAATGCACTTTGGGAGCACTCCCACTTGTCTGTAATTACAGGTAAATGTGTGACGAAAGGAAACTCCAGGGGCCCTTGGATGGCTTTGCACAGGGCACATTCTCCAGCATATCTGGGCAGGCGCTGGCTGGCTGCCTCCACCGTGCAGTTCTGGGGTTCTGCACCCCCAGCTCCACAAGGGGAGCTGGCCAGCCCCGCGCACAGAGCACCCGGGAGCTCCCCATGGAGGGCAGGGAGCACTCCATGTCTCCTTACAACAGAGAAACCCAAAATGAGGTTGGGAATGTTTAAAGACAGTTAAAATACACACATAGGGATTAACTGTAGGTCTCAATAAAAAGTACTTTAGAGACTTTCTGTGTAAGAAATTCCTGCCCAAAGGAAACAGGATACAAGGCAGAGTGGAAACCCGATTGTTTACTTCAAGGTATGAAAAGAAATAGGTCAGTGATCTGTTTCCATGGTGACTATTATTGAAATAAGACAAACTGACACCAATACTGATTTATTTTCCCATTCAACCTCTTTTAAAAGATCACTTTAATCTGAGTTTGTTCTTGAATATAAACAAAGAAGATCAAGTTTTTATTCACAATAATTACCTTTGCCACTTGCAAATGAGACTTTTTAATACTAAAATTAAAATAATCCAGATTCATGCCATGTCAGTTTGTGAGTTTAAAGCAAATGCATTTTACTTATAGGAATTGAGTTCTGTATATTTGCAATTCAATTCTAATTCTTAAAGGAATATTTGTTCTAGATTTACCCCAAACTACCAGATATGTATTTGCTGTGATGCCCTCCAAACCCACCCTACAAGGGTTTGCTTCATAAATGAGGACACCTCACCCACCGCTGGACGGCCAGTGCTCCTGGGACTTCGGAAGCCACGAGGTGGCTCCCAGCAGGACGGTGCTTCCATAGTAGTTTTCAAGACAGCTGAAAAGTCCTGACCAGCCGATGCAGCAGGCCGTGTTGTTCCGGCTTCTCAGTCGGGGGGAAATAGAGAAATAGACAGTGGTCCAGCCCGAGGAGTCCATGGAGGCAAGCGGTCGGGGACGTGGGGGTCACAAGTATCTTTTTTGGCAAAGTATGTTTTATATGTCTGGGCCGTGTCCTTGTCTCAACTCTTCACCTTTGTAAATACAGCTTAAATGGGTCAGTTCTCAACCACGGGGTGTGGAAATAAAGCTTTTCCATTCCTTCCAAACTCTTGTGGCAGAGTAAAGGGAGGCTTTACGGAGCTGGGTTGTCCATGAAGTGTAAAACTCTGTGAACAAGTGAAGACCTTAGGAGTGTGTGGGAGTGAGACGAGCGCGTGGGAGCTTGTGTGTGTGTGCGTCTGAATGTGTGGGAGTGTGAGTGTGTGGGAGTGAGACAAGCATGTGGGAGCTTGTGTGTGTGGTGCATCTGAATGTGTGTGAGTGTGGGAGTGTGTGGGAGTGAGACAAGAGTGTCTGAGCTTGTGTGTGTGTGCATCTGAATGTGTGTGAGTGTGTACAGTGTTTTCAAGCATGGGAAGGGCTCGAGCGTGCACAGGGAACTCTCTGTCCTTTCCTTCTTTCCCTGCGGCGGCCTGGTGTGCTCCCCTCCATGGCAGGGCTCCCGGGTGCCCTCCCCGGCCCTTTTTGTGGCTGGGAATCCAGGAGGCATACCTCGAGTTATTAGAGAGTCATAAGCCGATTCAGTTCATCCATTTGTCTTCTCAAATTGCTGGCTCTGAAAAATAAAATCGATCGTAACCCAGTAAAACCAGAGCACGATGCTGCTTTTGTTTTGGCTCCCTCAAGGTACCCACCAAGTAAAAAGTCTACATAAATGTCATGTATTACTAGTAACATAGCTCTGGAGAAACCCTGAAAGATCTAGTCCTCACATGAGACAGAACTAAAATGCTAAGTGGCAAAACACTAGTGATTTGTTGATTTTCATGTTATTTCTAAATTTCTGAAGAAAAGCCTGTTAGAGAGTAGGTGAAGAAAGCTTAAAAAATAGAAAGATAGGAAAGCCTATGTTTGAGAATCTGAGTTTATAAATTGGGGATGATAAACTACTCCTAGTTACAAAAGCAGCTTTGTTTACAAAAAAATGAATAGCAGGATTCCTTTCATATTTGTTTTCTTTCAAAATTTGTTATGAAATTTTGAAAATTTATTCTAAAAGATTATAGAAATACATACAGGTTCAAAGAATTACATAATAACTCCTTATATCTGCGTCCTGGATTAAAATATCACATGCCCCTGTTTCTCTCCTCTCAGTCACAACCTTGCCCCCAACAGTGGGAATTATGAGTTTAGGGTTTATGATCTCCATACATTCTTTTATACTTTTACAATATACTCATATAGCCTAAATAATAAGAGGTATTCTTGTATGCTTTTAGATGTGTGTAATTGATATACATTGATTTTGTTATGCAAATGGTATCAAATGTTACTTTTATCCCTCAGCATTTTGCTGTGAGTTTTATCTTTGTAAATATGAGTTGTTCTTCTACTTACTTTCACTTGGTGGAATCACCCACTGGATAGAATTATCACAGTTTATTATCCATTCTCCCAGTCAGGATTTTTTTTGGGGGGGGCGCATGGGCTGGTCCCCCACATGGCAGGCAAGCATCCGACCATGGAACCACCCATACACCCTACTCAGGATTATTATTTTTTAAATTTTTATTAATAAAATCAATCAACATACAATGCAAACATTCTTAACGTATGAACATTCCATACTTGGTGTGCAATCAAATGCTCACGACATCATCACATAGTTGCATATTCATCACCATGATCCTTTCTCAGAACACTTACATCCCTCCAGAAAAAGAAAAAAGGAAAAACTCATACATACCATACCCATTTCCCCTCCCTCTCATTGACCACCAGTATTTCCCTCTACTCAATTTGTTTTAACATTTATTCCCCCATTATTTATTTATTTTTAATACAGGTTTTATACTTATCTGTCCATACCATAGATAAAAGGAACATCAGAACAAGGTTTTCACAATCACACAGTCACTTTGCGAAAGCTATATTGTTACACAATCGTCTTAAAAGTAACATGGCTACTGGAACACAGCTTTACTGTTCCAGGCACTTCCCTCTAGCCTCTCTAATACACTTTAAACTAAAAAGGGGTTATATATATAATGCGTAAGAATAGCATCCAGGATAACTTCTTGATTCTATTTGGAATCTCTCAGCCATTGACACTTTATTTTATCTCATTTCTCTCTTCCCCCTTTCAGTCAAGGTTTTCTCAACCCCTTGATGCTGAGTCCCAGCTCATTCTAGAATTTCTGTCCCATATTGCCAGGGAGGTCCACACCCCTGGGAGTCATGTCCTACATAGAGAGGGGGAGGGCAGTGAGTTTGCTTGTTGTGTTGATTGGAGAGAGAGAGGCCACATCTGAGCAACAAAAGAGGTTCTCTGGGGGTGACTCTTAGGCCTAATTTTAAGTAGGCTTAGCTTTAAGTTTCATTTGAACAAACCCCAAGTTTGAGGGTTCAGCTATTGATTTTGCTGTCCTCACTGCTTGTGAGACTATCAGGCCTTCTCCAAATGGGAAGGTTGAATTTTCCCTCTTTCTCACCATTCCCCCAAGGGGACTTAGCAAATACTTTTTTATTCACTGTTCAAATCACTCTGGGATTTATCGGGGCATCACTCTGGACAAACCTACAAAATCTCATGTCCTACTCAAGATTCCAGATACTTATGGTGTTCAATTAAGCTGTCCACATAAGCTTTATTAGGTAATGCACTAGTCAAAATATAAATTTGGTACCAAATAAACATTTTTTGCTTTAGTGTCACATATAAGTTAAAGTTTTAAAATATAAATTACCAGCTATTTTCAACACCCTGCAGTGCTGACATTCCTTTGTTCTTCCTCATGCAAAAACATTTTTAAATTTGTACATTTAGTCGCTATAATTATACACTCAAGGCATTCCTAGATTAGACCATCTCAGTCTTTACCATCCATCTTTCCTTCTGATTTCATTTGTACCCCCAGCCCTCCTCCCTCTATCATTCTCACATTCAGCTTCATTCAGTGCTCTAACATTATTTTATTACAGTTAGGTAGTATTGTGCTATCCATTTCTATTCAGGATTATTTTTAAACAGTGCATTTAAAATACTATTTAATTGCAATCTCTATTTTTCAAGTTGCTTTTGCTTTCAATTTCTCTACTCCTCAGAGGTACTTTGTCCAGTATTTCAGATTTAAATATTTGAAATCAACTTAAAAACAAATCAAACACTATTTTTTCTAGCTTACAAATCTAACACTTGCCCACTTAAAAATTAACAGACAAAACTATAGTCTTCTACTCCTGCAATAGCTGCAGTCAGCATTTTGGTGTATTTCTCCCCAATATTTTTCCTGTGCTTATGTGTTACTTTTGATTTGCACAGACCTAATGCAATTTCCTTGTCTTTAAATATCTACAATAATAAGTGCAACACAAGTGAAGCATTCCTACTGAGCATTTAGTGGTTTCTGGTTTTCCCTCTATTCTCACGTAGCGAACATTTAGTGAGCACTTGCTGCATGCTATGTGCTCATGCCAGGCTTCAAGACGGGAACAGTGAGAGAGACGAGTGACTCTCACAACATCAGATAAAAAATTATAATCGCAGAAATGATTCTATAATGGCCTTTATGTTTTGGTGTCCCGGTTGTTAAAACAAATCCCATCCCCTGCATGGCTGCTCAACAGGAGTTTATGGGCTCAGGTTTCTGAGGCTGGAAGTTTCCTCCCGGGGGGGTGTCTCCTGGCCGGTGGGCAGTCTTGGGTGCTCTGCTTTTCCGGCCACAGCCGTGCGCGCGGTGCCAGGGTCTGTGACTCCCGGCTTCGGGCTGCTTCCCACGGCGTCTCTTTTGAGTCCCACTCCCTTTGCTTGTTGGGACTCGGCGGTGTGGACACAGACCAGGTCTTTCAGTCGGGGCCCTTGACTGACGACACTGTCAAATGGGCGCACGCCCAGGACCAGGCTGGGCCCTGATCATACCCTGTGTGATATGGGCGATGTAGAATGAGCATGAGATCGGCGCATAGGTCTGTAAGATACATACATAATGTGAGATCATAAAATTTAGCAAACATTCATACATATGGTGTGTATAAGAAGAAGCTATAAGATAACAGTGAGACAGAAACCGGCCACGCAGGGCAGGGAGGCTGATGGAAGAGCCAGTGAGGAGGTGCCGCGGTGTGGGCTGGGGCCTGGGAGGGGTGGGCAGAGGCCGTGGGGCCCGGGGTGAGGGGTGTGGGCAGAGGCCGGAGCAGGCCAGCTCTGTGCCCAAACCTTGATCCACGTTTCCGATGACGACCCTGAGAAGGCATCCTAAGTGCTGAATGTTCAGACCTAAAGGACCTATAAGACTTTGCTAGATTAAAGCAATGGAGTGTCACCCGGTCCGTCCTGGATGCGGCACTGGGGGGACATCCTCGGCCTTGGGCACCGCTGTGAAGGGACGCCCAGAAGGAAGGTCAGCCTCGCCTTCCAGGTACTTGTGCATATTCATTGCTACGTTTACCAGCTAAGGCGCGTGGCTAGGAAACAACTGGCTGGAAGGGACAAATTTATTCTTAATTGTTAAAAGCCTTGGGGAAGAATGCATTATTCAGACAAAGGCACGTTCCCGCAGTGCACCCAGGCCCCTAGCACACAGGCAAGGAGCTGGGCAGAGGGACGCAGCACTGCCCGGAGGAACACAGGGCCTCAGTGAACAGGAGACACTCCAGGAGAGAGAGAAATCAGTTCTCCTAAAACAATCCTTTTTTTTTTTTTATTTATTTAACAAGTTCCAATAAAATTTACAAAGGGAAGTCTGAATGAAGCTTCTTCAACGTTTACATGAAGAAACAATGCTTAATAACAGTCAACAAAGCTAAAATAATTAGAAATTATTTAAACCACTAAAATAATTAGAAATATTTCTTCTGGTGGATAAGAGAGGGTTCAGCAATGGTGAAGCTGAGGCAACCGCTATTTATACAACTCCAGCATTCCTTTGATTAAAAATACAAAAAGATGTACTTCGTGACATTAAAAAAAGAGAGACTGTTGTGTCAGGTTGACACCAGAAGGGGCAGACATGTCAGTGGAAGAAAGGAGACAGCACAGGTTTCTTTAAAATAAGAATTAAAGATGAAAATAACATTCTAAATCACCTCTAGAATTAATGCTTTGAAATAAAATAAACTTAGAACACAGCCTCATGAAACAGTTTCAAGAATAATTAAGAGAATTAGGTTGGAGAGGAAGGAATAAGAAAAACAAAAGAAGAAAACTATAAGACAAGAGGATAATTATGTAGGGGAATATGTTTTGTGTTTACAGTAATAGTCAATCTATTAAAGCAGAAAAACCACATTTAAAATAAAAATGTACAGTAAAAAGTTAAGATATTTAGCTATCTAAAATTTTTTAATTTCTATATGCCAGAAAAACACATAAAGTAAAATTTCAGAGCCAATGACTAAGGAAGACAACTATGTCCTAAAATTACGGTCATGTTAACATTAAATTGTAGATTCCCTACAAATTCAAAAGGTAAGCATTCTAATAGAAAACAGGCAAATAACATAAACAAACAATACACATATGAAAGTTTAAATTCTCTGCTCCGGGAAATGCATGCTAAAGTGACAATCCCTGGGAACAGCAGAGCACCCACCCAGGTCCCAGGTCTTGGTTTCCAAAATCTTTTTCCAATAAAAGGAAATCAGGGCTCCTTGGAAAAGTGGCAGATCCTGGGCTGGGGCAGGAATATACAAGATGAGTCCAGATCATCTCTCAGTGCCAGAAAGTAAGGATGCGCTACACACACAGATACACACACACACACACGCATGCGCAACACACGCACACAAGCAGGCAAATCCCAGTGCTGGGGTGTGTCAAAGATGCAGGGCGAGCTGAGAGAGCTCCCAGCAGCCGAAGCTGGAGCAATTCCACCCACAGAATAGGCAATACAGTACTTAAAGTAGATCCCAAAGAATAAACAAATCTCTACAAGTCCATACTTACGTAAACAAATAATTGAATAGGTTTTTTAAATGGGGAGAAAAGATGAGTCTCCTTCAAAAGAATCCCCCCAATGCATGCAGCTGGTCAGCCCTGCAGGAGGGCAGCACAAGGGTGGGGGTGGGGGTTGAGGAAGACCAGCTCTACAGGAAGTGGCCGCCAAGACCCTCAGTGGGGGGACAGCTCGGGGCCTTGACAGCACATGGCCCTTGACCCTGGGGTCTCCCTCGCAGAGCCCAGTCTAACCATGAGAAGAACATCAGGCAAATCCCAGCGGGGGGCAGCCCCCATCATCCCTCACCAGCGCCCCTCAGAACCACCAATGTCACCGAGACAAGGAAAGTGTGAGAAGCGGGTCCAAGCTGAGGGACCTAGGGAGACACGCCCAAATGTCACCTGGACCTTCGATGGCTGCTGTGGCAGGGAGGGACTGGGGGAAACTGAGGGAATCTGAGTAACGCCTGGACCTCAGCTCAACCTCGGTCCCTTGACGGGGCAGGCGTACTCAGGAGAGGGGGCAGAGGCGGAGGGCATGGCAGGTGGGGCCAGGGCGGACATGACATGTGCCAGCTCTGCGACTGCCCTCTCGTTACACACTTATCTAACACAAAAATCCTTGTGAGAGGCCACGAGGTGCCATTTACTAGTTTTGTTGTTCAAACATTTTAAAATTAAAATGTAAGCTTCGGCCCGTATTTGTGGAACAGGGAAAGGAGTAAGTAGCTACTTGGCGTATGAACTGGTTGAAACATTCCAGAAAATAATCTGTTTATTTCAAATCCCTGAAATTATAACACTCTATGCCTCAGGCATCCCATTGTAGGAATTTACCCTGAGAAATGAAGGACTGACTGCCCAGGGCCTGGGGCAGGGATTTATCCCAGAAGCAAAGCATGGAAGCAACCTAAAAATCTAATAATTAAGTTATTGGGCAAATAAATTATGCAACACCATTAGAATACTATTTTTGGAAGTGAGATGGCATGGCAAAATATTAATGACATATCATTAAGAAAACAAAAGCAAACGCAAAGAAATGGGTTAGAAGACAGAGGGTAACAGAAAGCGTCACACATGAGACGGAAGTTCCTGTAGGATCACGGAGAAGTCCAGCGATTTCTAGGTGTCGCCCAGCGGGGCAAGGTCCGAGTCCCCGAGTAAGCCCCCGCGTGTCCTCACCTCCGCCCAGCAGGTGCCGCGTGATCCGAGAGCAGCTTCCAGGAGGACTCGCTTCACCTCTCCTGTCTCAGCCTCCTTCCTGTGTCAGGACTAAAGGGTCCCACGAGTCCATCCACGCTGGGACCCCGAGGCTACAGCTGTCCTCGTCCCTGCTGTGAGGCAGCCTGTCCCTGCACAGCCACGGACGTGAGGCTGTTGGAGGAAATGTGACGTCTGAAGGCAGGAATTTCAGGCTGGAGAGATGGAACTGGGCTGGGCTGAGTGGGAAGGGCCTGGCGCCAGCGCCTTCCACATCACACAGCTGGAAGGACACATTTTAATGAAAACAAATCAAAACAAAGGTAGGCAATCCCAAATAAGAAGAAAACGGTGTATTCTATGCTTAAAAGAATATCTGGAAGAACTCACACGAAGAAATAACAAATGACATTTACCCCATTGCTAAAATTATTTTGTTTAGACTTTAAAACTGCAAAACATATATAACACATCGAAATATCTAGAACATCGTTGTAAGGGCAGACTCGAACTTGGGCCATATTCCACAGCCCTGTGTGTGCTTCTCTATTTTAACAGAAGTGAGTCCTGCCCTCGGCGGTGGAAGGGTGCCTTCACCTGTCACAGAGGGTCCCTCCCTCCCAGCCTGGTATGATGACGGTCCAGGCAGCTACACGTGGGGCGGGCGCTTTATTGTTTCCCTGGCACAGCTGAGTTTCTAAAAGCACATTAGAAAGTTCTGTTTCCAGTAAACACACCGTGGTCAGCCGCAGAGAGAAAGGACACGCTGGTGACGCTACAACATGGGAGAACCGCGAATGAAGACGTCACCGGGAGGGAAATAAGCCAGACGCAAAAGGATAGATATTATATGAATCCACCTCGATGAACCATCTAGAATAGGCACATTCAGAGGGACAGAAAGTAGATTAGTGTGGCCAGGGACCGAGGGGGAGGGGGATGAGAAGTTATTGCTTAAATAGCTACAGGGTTTCTGTTGAGGGTGATGAAAAGTATCTGAACCAGACAGAGGAGACTGTTGAGAAACATGGTGAAAGTAATTAATGCCATTGAATCGTACACTTAAAAATGGCTGAAATGACCTATCTTGGTAATATATAATTTGCCACAATAAAATGCTTAACAAAAGCATTGTTTATTCATAGGTGAAGCAATTTATGAAAGAGGCCTGGCTTTAAAGGGCCAGCGTTTGCCGAGTGGATACATTTTCTTGGGCTATGGTTGCAAATGATCACAGACTGGATGGCTTCAGCCAATCCTGTTCTCTACGTTCTGAAGGCCAAATATCCAGAATCAGGGGGTGGGCAGGACCAGCCCCTCTGAAGGCTCTGCGGGTGGGGGGCATCTCCTGGCCTCTACCAGTCCTGGCCATGGCTGGCCATCCTGGGTGCTCCTTGGCTTGTAGGCGCATCCCTCCAACCTCTGCCACCATCAGTGCGTGGCCTTCTCCCTGGGTGTCTTTGTATCTCTGTGTCTGTGTGTCTCTTATTGCACAAACACCAGCCGAGATATTTGGCGTCCACCCTAATCCGGTATGCACTCCCGGTAACGTGATTACCTGTGCCGTGGCCCCGTGCAAACACGGCCACTCCACGAGCACTGGGGCTTAGGACTTGAACATGTCTCTTGGGGATACATAATTCATTACAATCAGTAGGTCTCCTATTCCAGAGCCTTTAAATATCTGCAGCTTGCAGAGAGGGGAAACTACCGCTTTTAAGAACCAAACGGGGGGATGGGCTTTTATTACAGTAAGACTCTATGGTACACACACCAAGCACATATATGTGCTAAAAAGCAACTTGTTTCAGTGTCGGAACTATGCCAAGCTAGCTTGTGATTTAGGCTAAGGGTAGGTGGGTTAGCATTTATTCAGACATAATATGGATGTGCCCCATATTGGGGCAAGTGTTTGCATGTGAGTTATTTCAAGCACTGCATATAATCCTGAAACATGATTCCGTGGGGAAACTGAGGCTCAGAAGGCCGGGAATCTCATCAGAGACCCTGACAAGTAAGTAAATAATTGTGGGAGAATTCAAATCACCATCTGTCCAGCCCCCGGGGTCTGTCCTGACTCGCTGCAGTCTTTCTACCCACAGTCTCCATGTCCCTAAATTAAGGTTCTTACGTTCCCTGGGGGCCATTCCAGCTCCAGGATTCCACAGTGCTCTGATGCAAGACATGCCCCCATCAGAAGCTCCACAGCTCCCATAAAAGTGGGGCAGTCATCTTTCCAAACTAAAAGTCAGGGCGTAGAGTCAGATACAGATCTCTGCTGTCCACAGAAGAATACATCAGTCGGGAAGGCAGAAGTCAGAACTCCAGCACTTCTGGTGTATTCCCTTTGTTTATGGAGAAAATGAAATAGAATATTACATCCAGGATTGTCTCTAGCCATCCCAGACGCAGGGCGAGAGGGAAGTGTGGAATGAATGCTCTCACTCAGTTTCTCTCCCTTTTTTTCCAATTCTTTTTCTTCCTGCCAGCCCACTCCCCAGAGTCACGGCTCATTTAACTTCCAGTCCCAGGCCAAATCCCTGCTGTCCAAGATGACTAATTTCTTCTTCTTTCCCTCTTCCATCCTTTCATATCCACCACACCTGATTGTTGGTATACCAAGCAGTGAATGATATAATTCACACTAAGGTGTGAATGGTCCATTGCTGACCTCTGTGGCATTTTAAAAGAATAGAGCCCATGAATCCAAGTGAAATCTGAGGATCAGAACAACATTCATACATATTTATTTAGGACAAATTAGGCCCAAGTAGCCTACTTCTTCTGCCCTGCTCTCCTTTCTTCTGCTTGGAGATGACACTTTAAACTTAGTATTTTTTTTTTCATGCAATCTTATTGAGACCTGTTAACACAGCATAGAAACCATCCAAAGTATACAATCACTGGTTCATAGTATCATCCCATGGAAACATGGTACTTGAAAGCTATAATTTCCAAGTTTTTGTTGGTGTCAGTTAAAAAACGAACCCCCACCCAAATAGTTTTTTAACATTATGGATATATACATAAAAACATACCCATTTAAAAGGGTCTGATAAAAAATAAACAATACATTTAAACTCTTTTATCCTAATTTCAAAAATGTTTTCTGCTCTCACTCAGACTTGTGTCTGAGCACAAGCACTAAGATTGAACATGCTTCACACAAGGACCCCCCCACGTACCAACAAAACGCCGGGAGAACCCCCTCCTGCCAGCCTTCCAAACCGAGGCAAGGGCTGGGACCAATCCACGTAGTCAATCTTAGTAATGCTTGGTTTTCAATTTGATTTTTAAAAATGAAGAGATAAAGAAATTTAAAAATGTTTCCTTCCTGTACCCCCAGTTAATTAGGGGTATGTTCACTGACCCGTAGGCCTTATTCAAAACTAAAGCAGGCTCTCACCCAGGTTTGGTGGTGCTTGGAACTCTTAAAGTTTGTGGGGAAACGGGACTCTTCAAGAAAAAGAATCCAAAAAATACCTTACTTTTGCAACCTTTCCAACCCCTTCTGATCCTGGGAACACATTGCTAGGGCCTCCTAACAGTGTCAGCCCCTCAGGGCTAGCTGGGAGAGGGCCTCTTAATGTCTGAGGAGGCTGCTCCTGAACTGAGCAGGGCTGGCTCCTTTGCAAACTGTGCTGAGTTGACTGGAATTTAAATTTACTTCCCGGCTTGGTCCTCTTCAATGGGCCATCATTCAGGAAATTCTACCTTTTGTGCTTAACTGTTTAGAGTGAGTACCGAGGTCTGGAGCTGATAACTGGAGGGAGAACAGGAGCCTTTAGATAACATCTAAAGCCTTTTGCCCTGGTGGTCTGTGGTCTCTGATCTCTTGTTTTCTCCTCCCTCAGGACAGCAGGCTCCAGGCTGCTGGAGGAAAGATAGAACTTCAGCGTAAAGAACAGTCTGGACTCACTAAAATGAGTCAGCACTGTTAAGCTGTGCCCGTTAAGGGGGGCCTGTTTTCCTTGTTCCTTGCAGGCAAGAAATCTGAGATGAAACTGGTCTTCCAGAAAGCAGGGAGCCTCCCTTTTAAGGCATTGTTTTCATGTAAGAGGGCAAAGGAGAATCCAAAAAAAGGCCTTGGCTAACAGAGCCTGTTTTGGCTTCAGTGGAATGGGCTAGGAAAGGGTTAAAGTGTGGACCTCAGTGCCTGGACTGGAGGAGCGCCCAAGGGAGGTTCTATAAAACAAAACCACACTGTCCTTCCTTCCCCCAACTGCTGCCGGCTGCTTGCTCGCAGCCTTTAGAAGATTCCTTCACTATGTGCTTGTCTTCTTTCATTTCTCCTTTCTCCAGGGAAGCTGGAGGTAGTCAGAGAGAGAAAGCGCAGCTCTGCCAGGGCTGGGCCCGGGCCCGGGCTCCGTGCCTGCCCCGAGAGCAGCAGCCTGCCCTGGGTGCCAGTTCTAAGGCAAGCCCTAGTTTTCCACAGGAGACTTGGGCCTTGTGACAAGCAGCCACAGACTCTGCTCCAAACTGTCAGGGGAAGCTCTGGCTTCCGGAAAACTGACCCCTGAGCCAGCACCTGGGTCGCACTGGACTAATGCTGGCCTTGGTGTGGGCCCAGGGCAGGGCTGAGCGGCCTCGGCCTGGTGTGCAGAGCCGGGCTGGTGAGAACGGGCCCTCTGTGCTGGCCTTTCTCTTCCACCCTCTGCGCACCCCTGTTGGAGCTCACGCCCCTTCCTCTGAGGGCCAGCCAGGGCCGCTCTTCTGGCACGGATCCTTCCTGACAATGCCGGCCCCCCTGGCTGTGATATTCTCAGCCTCACCTTCCTGCGGCTGCCCCTGCTTCAGCCCCTTCCCGCTGATCCCAAGGCTGCTTATTTTCGCGCTGCCGGTTCACACTGCTGACTTGGGTCTGTGGTTTAATTTGCGCGTCCATTTCTCAGTGGTCTGCACGGGGTTTTCGTTTGCTTCAGCAAGTCCTTTCCTGAACCACACCTGCATTCAGTTCACTCTTTTCTAATGCATCTCTTTACTCACCCAGGCCCCTGTTTGGCATCTTCAACCTTCCGCACTCTTATTTCTATAAGTGGGGGTTGCCAGGAAAAAAGAAAAATTCTTTGAAACAAAGAGAAACCATGAATTCGATGCTCTGGGAAGGGTAAGTCCAGAGGCTCCTCCAGAGCACACAGGTGCCATGCCTGCCCAGCATGCCTTTGGGCGTCACGTGATCGTGAGTGCCACGTCTGCCCAGCATGCCCTGGGGTGTCACATGACCCTGGGCACCATGTCTGCCTAGCATGTCCCGGGGTGTCATGTGATCATGGCTGCCATGTTTTCCCAACATGCTCTGGGGCATCATCTGAGGGTTTAAATGGGTGTCATGTGATCCTTTGACGCACCTTCCCATGATCCGTCGCCAGGTGATCAGCTTAAATCCCCTTCCTGAGATCACTTGGCTGGCAGCTCCACAGCCTGACTCCTAATTTGCACATTGTCTGCTTAAAAACTGTTCCTTAAAGGCGGAGGCGGTCCTCAGCCCGTATTGGAGGCTCCTGGTAAGTGCCACGTGCCTTGCCAGGATCAGACTATCTCCTGGTGCTCATTAACAGAGTGACTCTTCCCAAGAGTGACCCAGTCTTCTCCAGTTGCCCCGCAGCTGTGAGAGGAAGTGGGCTCCCGCAGGAGGAGCAATTAGCGCGGCACACATTCTCTCAGCTCCAGCTTCCATTTGCTTGTTTTCAGGTGTGATGACAGCAGAGGGCTGGGAGCAGGGAGAACCAGGAGGAAGGAGGGCAGTGGTTCTGGCTGCGGGAGTTAGTGTAATTTGGAGAGCTGGAGAGAAAAGAACCTGAAGTCGTCCCATTTATATCAGAAATTCTGGGTAGGGCCTGGGCATCTAGTTTTGAAAGCTCCTTAAAATCGGGTGATTTTAATGTGCAGCCAAAGTTGGGGCCTCTGCCCTTGAGAAGAGACGCTCTTTCTTTCCCTCCTGTGTCCTCCGCTAACAACTAGGAGGAAAACTGGGGGATGTTTGGGGCCAGCCCCTGAGAAATAAATAACGGGCTGTTCTAAGACTAAAGTTGAGAACGCCCTTACTAGAAATACTTTACAACGCAGAGTCAAATAGGAAGAGTATCAGAGGAAACTTGTGACTGGAGTTTCCAAATGAAACTAGAATAAAAATTAGAATAAGCTAATATATGTTAAGAATTCGTTCAGATAATATCAATTGTTATCCTTGACTTGGTTTAATCTAAAAAATAACTCTAAGGGAGGATAAACCTTCCATATTTCTGAAGCCTTGTGATCACTAGATTGTAACGATATCGAACATAAAGGGCTGAAGATGGAAAGATTGTTTTTTTTTAATTATTTATTTTTATTGGTATATAATATATATTCACATACCATGTAATCATCCAAAATGTACAATCAGTGGTTCATAATATCATCATATAACTGTGCATTTATCAACACGATCAACTTTTTTTTCTTTTTTGCAAAATTAACATATATACAAAAAAGCAATGAATTTCAAAGCACATCACAACAATTAGTTATAGAGCAGATATCAGAGTCTGGTATGAATTACAATGCCACAATTTTAGGTTTAAAAACCTAGTTGCTCTAAGATACTGGAGACTAAAAGGAATATCAACATAATGATTCAGCGATCATACTCATTTGTTTAACCCTATCTTCTCAAAGTAACTCCACCATCACCTTTGATCTTTCTGTCTCACTCTTTAGGGGTATTTGTGCTATGCCCATGGTAACTTTTTCATGTTGGAAGGACTGTCAGTAATGTGGGATGGGGGATGGACCTAGTTGATGTTCTGGAGAGGTTGGTCCCTCTGCATTTCAGGACTTATCTGGTCCAGGGAACCATTCGGAGGTTGTAGGATTCTGGAAAGTTACCCTAGTGCATGGAACTTATGTACAATCTTATATAATGCCCTACATGTTCTATTTTTATTTTTATTTTTTTTACTTTTTTATTGTATAGTATAACGTATATACAAAGCAAAGAAATAAAAAAAGCAATAATTTTCAAAGCACTCTTTAACAAGTAGTTACAGGACAGAACCCAGAGTTTGTCATGGGCTACCGTATGATCCTCTCAGATTTTTCCTTCTAGCTGCTCCAGAATATAGGAGGCTAGAGGGCTTAAACATTTTTTTTGTCATCAGAATAGCTTATTTTTCCTTCTTTTTTTTTGTGAAAAATAGCACATTTACAAAAAATCTATAAATTTCAAAGCACAGCACCACAATTAGTTGTAGAACATATTTCAGAGTTTGAAATGGGTTCCAATTTCACAATTTTAGGTTTTACTTCTAGCTGCTCTAAAATACTGGAGACTAAAAGAGATATCAGTTAAATGATTCAGTGTTCATATTCATTTGTTAAATCCTATCTTCTCTGTATAACTCTACCATCACCTTTGATCTTTCCACCCCTCTCTTTAGGGGTGTTTGGGCTATGATGAGTTTAAATTTTTCATATTGGAAGAATCTGTCACTAATACGGGGTAGGGAGATGGAACTATCTGATATTCTGGAGAGGCTGGGCTAGGTTTTAGGACCTCTCTGGACCAGGGACCTATCTGGAGGTTGTAGATTTCTGGAAAGTCACTCTAGTGCATGGAACCCTTGTGGGATCATAAGATTGTCCTTTAGGTGTTCTTTAGGATTGGCTGGAATGGTCCTCATTGGGGGTTGGCAGGTTATGAAAGGTAGCAAGGTCTAACTGAAACTTGAATAAGAGCAACCTCCAGAGTAGTTTCTCAACTCTATTTGAACTCTCTCTGCCACTGATACTTTATTAATTACACTTTTCCTCTTTTTGGTCAGGATGGAATTGTTGATCCCATGGTACCAGGTCTGGATTCATCCATGGGAGTCATCTCCCACGTCACCAGGGAGACTTTCATCCCTGGATGTCATGTCCCATGTAGAGGGGAGGGCAATGACTTCACTTGCAGAGTTGGGCTTAGAGAGACAGAAGCCACATCTGAGCAACAACAGAGGTCCTCCAGAAGTTACTCTTAGGCATGCCTATAGGTAGGCTAAGCTTCTCTGCAACCTACATAAGCTTCACAGGAGCAAGCCTCCTGATCGAAGGCTTGATTTGGGTGCCCCTAAAGTTTAACACAGTATCAGGGGATTCCCTGATGGTAAGGCTTAATAGTTCATATTTTTCTCCCATCCCTCAGGGGTGCCAATACTTTTTGATTATCTGCTTAATATACTCTAGGATGTTTCCAGGCATTACAATAATCTATACAGGATTAAAGGATCTCTTTCTTATTCTGTGCTACCTGTGTTTCAGTTGTTCAAATGAGCTATACAGATAGGTTGAATTAGATTATGCATTGCAGAAAATTTCAGTTCCAGATCAAATAAACCTTTCTTCCATTGGTCTCAAAGAGTATGTGTGGTTCTAAAATATAGACACTGTCTTCCTTACCCATATGTTCTGAATTACTTTAACCCCAACCTGTTTGGCTTCATTCTTATCTCTAAATATCAGGTTATATAAATAAAACAGCCTCTCAAAATCTAGAAATAATAATCACCACTCCAGACTTAATGCGTCTGCTCTAAAAGCTTACCATCTAGGCCCCTGATTTCTTATAAGCATTTTCTAAAGGTGACCATACCATTTTTGTTCTTTTGTTTCTGGCTTATTTTGTCTCACCAAATGTCCCACATGTTCATTCACATCATTGCATGCCTCATGACATTGTTCCTTTTTGTAGCAGCACAACCTTCGTTCATAAGTATACACCATGGTTCGCCAATCTCCTTCTCCATCAGTGCATCCTTCAGCCACCTGCATTCATTGGGCATCATGTAGAGGGCCCAAAGTCCACAGTCCATCAACATTCTCACTTTTAGATAATTTCATTGTTCCCAAGAGACAGAAAACCAATAAACACACCCTCACCAAATAGAGCTAAATCTCCTCTTAACTCTTGTTCCTCACCCCATTATTTACCTCTGCTTTTGCTGTGGTAGTGCTGATGGTTTCCTTTTGAACATAGCTCATAGCATGCAGTAGCAGTTTTCCCCCTGTACCCTGGACTTAAACACTCTTTATACAAGAATCATATCTTTGAAGTAATTTTTGCAAGAACTAATTCATATTTCCAGTGCTAATCAGTGGGACACATAGGTCTATACAACACCTTTCAATCTTGTTCATCTTCAATATGGTAATATTACTTACAGACCCACTAGAGAATCACCTTAGCTCCTATCTATTTCCTTACATTGGAGTTTAACCTCACTAGCTAACGGTTCACCCACCTCTACGTTCTATGTATGTCTAAATCCCCTATATTCTGTATTATAAGCTCTGATTATACCTTTATGCTGGTCATAAAAGTGGAATCATACTGTATCTGTCCTTTTGTGTCTGGCTAATTTCACTCAGCATTATGTCCTCAAGGCTCTTCCATCTTGTCATGTGCTTCAGGACGTCATTTTGTCTTACTGCTGCATAATATTCCATTGTGTGTATATACCATATCTTGTTAATCCACTCATCTGTTGATGGGCATTCGGTTTGTTTCCATCTTTTGGTGATTCTGAATAATGCTGCTATGAACCTAGGTGTGCAAATGTCTGTTTGTGTCTTTGCTTTCAGCCCTTCTGGATATATACCAGGTAGTGCTATTGCTGGGTCATATGGCAACACGATATTTAGTTTCCAAAGGAACTGCCAATAGTCTTCCATAGTGGCTGCACCATTATAGATTCCCACCAGCAGTGCATAAGTTCCCAGTTTCTCCACAACCTCTCCAACATTTAAAGTTTCCTGTTTGTTTAATAGCAAACATTCTTATAGGTTTAAAGTGGTATCTCACTGTAGTCTTGATCTGCATTTCCCTTATAGCCAATGAAAACGAGCATCTCTTCATGTGCTTTTGAGCCATCTGTATTTACTCTTCAGAAAAATGCCTATTCAAATCCTTAGCCAATTTTATAATTGGGTTGTTTGTTCTTTTGTTGTTGAGTTATATGATTTCTGTGTTTATACAGGAAATCAAACCTTTGTCCGATATGTGATTTCCAAATATTTTCTCACATTGAGTTGGCTACCTCTTCACCTTTTTGACAGTCTTTTGAAGTGCAGAAGCATTTGATTTTGAGGAGTTCCCATTTATCTAGTTTTTCTTTTGTTGCTTGTGCTTTGGGTGGAAAATTTAGGAAGCTACCTCCTATTACTAGGTATTGAAGACGTTTCCTTACATTTTCTTCTAGAAGATTTACAGTACTAGTTCTTATATTTAGATGTTTGATCCACTTTGAGTTAACTTTTGTGTAGGGGGTAAGATAGGGGACCTCTTTCATTCTTTTGGCTATTGATATCCAGTTCTTCCATACCCAGTTATTGAAAAGACTATTTTGTCCTAGTTCAGAGGATTTGGGGGCCTTGTCAAAAATCAGTTGACCATCGATTTGATGGTCTGTTTCTGCACTCTTGATTCAATTCCATTGGTCAGTGCTTTGTGTTTGTACCAGTACCATGCTGTTTTGACCACTGTGGCTTTATAATAAGTTTTAAAGTCAGGGAGTATTAATCCTCCCACTTCATTTTTCTTTTGTAGGATGTTTTTAACTACTCAGGGTCTCTTTCCCTTCCAGATGAATTTGATAGTTAGCTTTTCCAAATCTCAAAGTATGTTGTTGGAAATTTGATTGGTACTCTATTGAATCTGTAGATCAATCTGGGGAGAAATGACAACTTAACTATATTTAGTCTTCCTATCCATGAGCAGGGAATGTCTTTCCACCTATGTAGATCTCCTTTGATTTCTTTTAGCAATGTTATGTAGTTTTCTGTGTACAAGTCCTTTACATCCCTAGTTAAGTTCATTCCTAAGTACTTGATTCTTTTAGTTGCTATTTTGAATGGAATTTTTTCCTTAACTGACTCTTCAGCTAGGTCATTGCTTATGTATAGAAATGTTACTGATTTTGGCACACTAATTTTATATCCCACCACCCTGCTGTTTTTGTTTATTAACTCAAGTAACTTTGCTGTTGATTTCTCAGGATCTTCCAAGTATAGTATCTTATCATCTGCAAATAATGAGAGTTTTACCTCATCCTTTCCAATTTGGATGCCTTTTATTTCTTTGTCCTGCCTGACTGATCTAGCTAGAACGTCTAGCACAATGTTGAATGATAGTGATGACAGTGGGCATCCTTGTCTTGTACCTGATTTTAGAGGGAAGGCTTTCAGTCTCTCTCCATTGAGTACGATGCTGGCTATCGTTTTTTCATATATTCCCTTTATCATATTGAGGTAGTTATCTTTGATTCCTATCTTTTGGAGTTTTTTATCAGAAAAAGATGCTGAATTTTGTTGAATACTTTTTCAGCATCAATCAAAATGATCATGTGATTTTTTCCTTTTGATTTGTTAATGTGCTGTATTACATTAATTGATTTTCTTGTAACCATCCTTGCATTCCTGTTATAAACCCCACTTGGTCATGGTGTATAATTCTTTTAATCTGTGTTGGATTCAATTTGTTGATATTTTATTGAGAATTTTTGCATCTATGTTCATTTGGGAGATTGATCTGCAGTTTTCCTTTCTTATAGCATCTTTACCTGGTTTTGATATTAAAATGATATTAGCTTCATAAAATGAGTTAGGTAGAGTTCCTTCTTCCTTGATTTTTTGGAAAAGTTTGAGCAGGATAGGTGTTAGTTCTTTATGAAATGTTTGATAAAATTCCCCAGTGAAGCCATCTGGCCCTGGGCTTTTCTTTGCAGGAAGATTTTTGATGACTGATTGAATCTCTTTATTTGTGATTGGTTTGTTGAGATCTTCTATTTCTTCCTGAGTCAGTGTAGCTTGTTTGTGTGTCTCCAGGAATTTGTCCATTTCATCCAAGTTGTCTTGTCTGTTGGTGTATAGTTGTTCATAATATCTTCTTGTGATTTCTTTTATTTCTTCAGGGTCTGTGGTAACTCACCTCTTCTCATTTCTGGTTTTGTTTATTTGCATCTTCTCTCTTTTTTTCTTTGTCAGTCTTGCTAATGATCCATCAATTTTATTGATTTTCTGAAAGAACCAACTTTTGGTTTTATTGATTCTTTTGTTCTTTTGTTCTCCCATTCATTTATCTCTGCTTTAATCTTTGTTATTTCTCTTCTCCTATTTGTTTTGGGATTAGCTTGCTGTTCTTTCTCAAGTTCCTCCAGGTGTGCTGTTAAGTCCTCAATTTTTGCTCTTTCTTGTTTTTTAATATAGGCATTTAGGGCAATAAATTTCCCTCTCAGCACAGTCTTTGCCACATCCCATAAGTTCTGATGAGTTATATTCTCATTTTCACTAATCTCCAGATAGCTACTGATTTCTCTAGAAATTTCTTCTTTGACCCACTGGTTGTTTAAGAGTGAGTTGTTTAATCTCCATATATTTGTGTAAGTTCTCATTGTTTGGTGGTTATTGAGATCCAGCATCATCCCATTGTAATCAGAGAAAGTACTTTGAATAATTTCAATTGTTTTAAATTTATAAAGACCCGTTTTGTGCCCAAGCATATGATCTATCCTAGAAAATGTTCCATGAGCACTAGAGAAGAATATACAACCTTATGCTTTGCAGTGCAATGACCTATATATGTCTGCTAGGTCTCATTCATTTATCAAGTTATTTAACGTCTCTATTTCCTTGTTGATCTTCTGTCTGGTTGTTCTATCTATAGAGGAGAATGGTGTATTTAAGTCTCCTGCTATCTTTGTTGAAATATCTATTGCTCTCTTCAGTTTTGCCAATGTCTGTGTGATATACTTTGGAGCTCCTTGATTGGGAGCATAAACATTTATGATTGTTATATCTTCTTGGTGAATTGGCTCTTTAATTAGTATATAGCATCCTTCTTTGTCTCTTACGATGTCTTTACATTTAAAGTCTATTTTTATCCAATATTAGTATAGCTACTCCTGCTTTCTTTTGGTTACAACTTGCATGGAAAATCTTTTTCCATACTTTCACTTTCAATCTATTTGTATCCTTGTGTCTAAGATGAGTCTCTTGCAAGCAGCATATAGCTGGGTTATGTTTCTTAATCCATTCTGCCAATCTGTATCTTTTAATTAGTAAATTTAGTCCATTGACATTCAAAATTATTAATGAAAAGACATTTCTTGATTCCACCATCTTATCTTTTTAATTTTATTTGTCAGATCTTTATTTTCTTTTTCCTCTTTCTCTTTGTATTCTTTAAATCACCCTTAGTGGTACTCTTCAGTTCTGTGTCCTCCTCCAGACCTCCCTCTCCTCTTTTTTTTCAGCCAGCAGAACTCCTTTTAGTATTTCTTGTAGGGCCATTCTCTTGTTGGCAAATTCTTTCAGGGCTTCTTTGTCTGTGAAAACTTTAATCTCTCCCTCAGTTTTGAAGGACAATTTGGCTGGGTACAGAATTCTTGGCTGGAAGTCTTTCTCTTTCAAGAGCATCAATATAACATACCACTGCTTTCTCATCTCCAGGGTGCAAGCTGAGTAGTCTGAACTCAGTGTTATTTGGTCTCCCATGTATGTAGTAGATTGTTTTTCTCTTGCAGCTTTCAGGATTTTCTGCTCCTCTTCAACATTTGACAAATTGATTAGTATGTGCCTTGGGGAAGGCCTATTTGGATTTATTCTGGTTGGAGTTCATTGGGCTTCCTTGACTTGTATATTTATGTCCTTTATGAGGGTTGGTTGGGAAGTTTTCGCCCATTACATCCTCAACTACTCTTCCTAGCCCTTTACTCCTCTCTTCTCCTTCTGGGACACCAATGATTCTTATATTTGTGCAATTTGTTTTGTCTATCATTTCCCTGAGTTCCAATTCAATTTTTTCCATCTTTTTTTGCCATTTGCTTTTTTGAGTCTTCAAAGTCAATTATCCTGTCCTCTATATCACTCATTCTTTCTTCTGTCTCTTCAAATCTGGTGTTTTGTGCCTCTAGTATGTTTATTATTTGGTTAACAGAATCTTTAATTTCTGTAATATCTGCTATTTTTCTATTTATTCTTTTAAATTCTTCTTTATGCTCCTCTACTGTCTTCTTCATCTCCTTTATTTCATTTGCTATCCCACTTATTTTATTAAGTAGAGTTGTATGAGCATCTTGATTAGTTGTTTTAATGTCTGTGTCTCCTCTGGTATTTCAATTTGGTCATTAGGCAGGGCTGTATCTGCCTGCCTTGCAATATGCTTAGTGATCTTCTGCTGTTTTCGTGGCACGTAAATATGTTGGTTGATTTACTTTGGGGGTTGATTTCTTTCAGGAGTCTAAGGCCTTGTGTTTTTGGAATGGTTGTACAGCAGGGAGCAGGGCACCAGGTGGGGCGCTCAGCATGGGGATTTGTTTCAGGGCAGGTATAGGTGCAGGTTGAGGATGTTACACTGATGCTTGTGAACGTGGGCGCCCGGCGGCCAGGGAGGATGTAGGTGTGCAGGTGCCCTGGTCTGGGGGTCGTAACCCTGAGGTGCGCTGGTCTAAGCGGGACTCTTTGTGTGCATGCGCAGAGCTGTAGCAGCAGGTTGGCCTTATGCCTTCGTGGATTTGGGGCAGATGTGACCCGGCTGTGCAGGCTGCTATTTTCTCAGATCAGGGAAGTGTGGCTGAGGGCCATGCACATGTGCAGTTCTAGGACTGCTGTAAATGTGGTTCCCAGAGCTTAATCATGTGATTGGGGGCCCATGTTGCATGCGTGGGCTTGGGAGTGCCATAAACTGATGTGCAGAGATTGGGGGTGGAGTGAGGCTGTGTGACACTATGGGCAGGGGGGCAGGAGTAGCTTAGGTATGGAAGTTAGTGCCCGCAGCCTTTATACACTGGCAACAGCCTGGAGGCAACAGGGAGGGGGGGTAGTGCTCAGGAGGGGTGCAGGAGAGGTGGGTTGGGCTGCACTTGGGGTGGTGGTGTGGGGCAGGTACATGTACTGGGGGCTGGTGGGGTAGGGATGCCTGGAGTGTGAAGAATGGGAACAGGTGACAGGATTCAGGTGTGTGGGGTGTGGGGTGTGGGGTGAGTCACCGGTCCCAGGGCTGTGCTGGTGAGGGTAGCGCACCCCAGGAATGTGGCCTGGCTTACTTCCTAGTCCCTTCTTCCCCGTCCGTGCACTCCCGCGAGCTCTGTGCCTCTGCGCCAGGCTCCGGCTTTCTGCCTCCCAGTTCCTCTGCCTCTGCAACCGGGGCTGCCGCATGTGGTGCAGAGGGCTCTCCCAGGTCAGCCGCACTTCCAAATCGCCACCTCGTTCTCCCTCTTGCCCCTTTTCTAGCTTTTCTGTGGAGCAGGGCTAATCTCGAGCTACTCTAGTTGGTTGTCTACACCTACCTTTGGGTGTAGGGCTGGCGGCAGAGAAAGGAAAAGTCAGTAATTTTAGTGATTTACCCTACAAAGCTTTGAGTGAATGCCAATATTTTGTTTTGTTTTTAAATTTTTTACAATTTAATTTATATTTGTAGAGGCCAATATTTTTGACATTGCAAAACTTGCATTGGGTGAAGGAGCCACGAGGATGGAAGGATAAGGCTGGACTCAGGCTGTCTTTCTGCTTCCCTGGGACACTGCTTGGCCCTGCAAAGCACATGTCCACAGGCTTGTATTGCAGTCACCATGGACAGGCCTCATGCCCTTTTTTTTTTTTTAGCTGATAAAAGAGTTTGGTTTTATTGTTACTCTGGGCTTGGCTGGGTGTAGAATTGGCCTCACCACCATAGTCCTCCTGGGAAGGAACAGGCAATAAAGATGGCCCTAGAGATGCTGCCACTGTGGACTTTGGGACTCATAAAACCATAAATACAGTGGTTCCACCTTCCAAAATGAAGTACAAAATCTAATTCACAGTCAGACTTTACTAAGAGGGAGAGGTGGTCATGGCTAAAGGCACTTTAATCAAGGAGCAAATCTGGCGCCAGGGTTAGTTTTTCTGGTTGTTCAGAGATATCTAGGCACCACTCTGAGGGAGACCCAGCACTGCCTGTAGCTGGGTGTTAGTGCACTTACTGAGCAAGACCTGAGGCCTGCTCATAGGTCTTCTTGTTAGGCTGTTAGCTGCTTGATTAGCAGCTGGCATGGGGTGAACTGTTTCCCATAGGCAGCTTCCTACTTTCTGAGCAGGTCCACAATCTTCTGAGCACCATACAAATCCACAAAGCAAAAGGGCCCTCCAAAACAAGGCGGAAAGCCAAGGCCAAAGATTGCTCCAATGTCTCCTTCTGTAGGCATAGCCACGATCCCTTCCTGCAGGCACATGACTGCCTCATTCACAAATCTCATCACTAGGCAGTAGTGGATGTCTTCATCTGAGGAGACCTCAGACTTAGGAGGCACCTTCAAACTTGCCAAAATACCATCCATGTCAGAATTCAAATTCGTATTCTTTGTGCCTCCTGGGAAATGTAAAAGCCCTTCCCAGACTTGCAACCCAGGAAGCCGTTGGATACCATCTGCTGTAGCAGTCCTAGGCGTTCACCTCCAAAGGATTTGCCTAGATCTTCAGCTGCCTGTTTAGCTATATCTACACCAACTTCATCCACCAGTGTGGCAGCACCTACAGGAAACCCAGTTTGGGGTGAGGAAATCTAGTTTCTTGGGGTCAGCTCCTTCCTGGAGAATCCGGGTGACTTCAGACATCTGGTGGTACAGAAGACAGTCCATCCTCAACCACAACGATGACCTTCCCCTGCTTGAGACCATCTGTTACAGCTGAGGCAGTTGTATCCTTTAAAGTCTTTGTAGTTGTGATAATTTCCAACAGCTGCATCTTGTCCACAGAATAGTAGTGCATGCCAATCACCTCCCCAGGTCTTTTGTTGACAGCAGCAATTTCCCTGATTGGGAAGGCAGATGTGTTACTGGCAAAGACAGTAGTCTGGAGTCATCGCTTCTACCTCCTTTAGCACTCCGTGCATGAGGCTAAGGTCCTCAAACACAGCTTCAATCACCATGTTTGCCCTTTCCAAACCCAGGCAATGGAGCTGCCCAGTCAAGTAGCTGAAAATGGAGTCCCTTTCAAATGATGTCAGAGCTTCTTCTTCACTTTATCATTCAATCCTTTGTACACTTGTTGATCTCCTCCACCTGGCACTGCCAGTGTAGCATCTTTAATTATAGTCTTCAACACCTTATTCATGGAGAGGGCAATGCCAGCTCCCATCAGCCCTGCACCAAGGACAGCTAGATGTTTAACATCCTTCTGAGGAGCTCCAAATTTATTCCTCTTGCACAGGACCTGGCCACAGTAAAGTCCTACCAATGCCTCTGATTCTTTGGTCATTGCAAGCTCTCCAAATCACTGAGATTCAGAGCGATAGCCAGCCTTCTTTCCTTGCTCAATTCCAGTCTTTACCACGTCAGTTATTTTCAGAGTTGGAGGATAAAGGCCTTTGGTCTGCTTTCACACTTTTTCTTCCACCTTTTTGTAAATCTGTTGTTGCCTGATAAATGAAATAGTCATCCATACAATGTCAGTTTTTCCACCAATCCCTTGTCTCTCTTGGAAGAAATATTCTTATCAGCTAGTTCTATAGCAAAAGTAACTGTGGCTTCTTCTAGGTATTCACTGGTCCGCTCCTCAGGAGGTTTTACTCCTACTCCCAATGCTTCCGCTAATTGGTCAACTAGCCCCACTTTCTTTGCTCTGTCTGCATGAATATTTCTACCAGTCTGTATCACGTCAAAAGGAGCAGGCACACCCACCGTTTGGGGAGCCTTTGTGTGCCTCCTGCTCCTGGTAGTATCCCCAGTAGAACTTCAAGGGCACCTAATACTGTTTTTCTATCTCTTGTTGCTGTTCTGTATTGGCATGAAATGGCAAGCCCAAGTCCCCCTCCCAAGCAGACTCCACTGATGGCAGCCACATTAGGCTTTGCGAATTTCTCAAGTTGCTCAAACATTTTCTGTCTTTCCTGTGATATTTGTGTTACTTCTTGAGGAGTCTTGCATGAGGAGTCTTGTAAGCAGTTAACTTATTGATATCACCACCTGCAATAAAGCAGCCTGACTTTGATGAGATAAGGACAGTGCTTCTGATTTGATTACTTGCCCAGATTTCATTCTTTACTTTTATAAACTCTGGCTGCAGCTCTGTATTCAGTGTATTTACCATTGAATTGGGTGAGTTAACTCGAACAACTGCCATACTTCCTTTGACTCCATAGTTACTATGGGTCTGGCCATGAAAGCTGGGGATCCTGTAAAGGTGTGGCAAAAATCACCTGGTGACCAGAGTCCTAGAGGCAGTGAAGCAGCTGCAGCTGCCAACTGCCCAGGACACTGCCGCCTGGAACAGAAGAGGGTGCCATGTGACTTTGATAATATGGCTTAAACCCTGTGCCTCTGTGTCCTCCCAAATGTGTTGTGAAGTGGATATGTGTGTGCATATATTTATATTGATGTTTATGTTTACATATGTGAATACACACCACCTGGCACAGAGTCCAACCCCAGTAGGCACATAGCAAAAAAGCTTCCTTCCCTGGCCGGAGGGGCCTGTGACTGAGGCACCACTGCCACCTGGTGGCAGTACACCCTGGTGGCAGCACACCCATTGTATTTTTTAGAGGGTTGAACAAAATGGCCTTTAAAAGTTGAATGTGAGAGCCGGAAGTTGTGAAGTGACAAAACACAAGCCCGGGGAAAGGATGCAGCTGGGTATCAGGCCAGGATGGGGACGCTGGACAATTTCCAGGGTTTCTGCTTCTGGTCTTTATAAGTCTGCAGTGACTTTCTTGAAATAGAAGTAATTTCTACTAGCTATCATTTGGGATTCTTTTTTACTCTTTTTGTCCTCTAAATGTCAAGTTGCTTTCAGTCTAAACTGACATGCATGGGTAGATACTGATGAGATTACACTTGCGTCCCTTGGCTTTGGCTCTCACTCTGGACAGTGCTGAGGGAGTCTGACATCGAGCAGAACCCAGCAAGGAATAGAATTCCCCCCACCCCCATACTCCCAAAGAATGCTCCTAAGCCCTGGTGCCAGACATACTGGTGGACCGTCATTGCTGGGCTGGCACCTTACGGGTTACTGGTATCTGACAATGCAGCTGAAGTGGTGACAGGTTTGCCCTTATGATAAAGGAGCTTGAATTTGAGGTGCCCCCTAACCCTAACCCTAGCCCTAACCCTAGCCCTAACCCTAACCCAAGAGGCCCTTCCTCTGCCTGGAGAGTTCCCTGGAGAGGGTGGGTGTCAGGCTGTAGTGAGCTCCAGAGACGGAGGAGGCCTCGGAAGCTGGGCCAGCTGTGGGCCATCGCCCCATTGACATAGCAGGCGGGACTTGGAGGTGGCCATCCTGGGCCCAGTGCTGGGGTGGCCTGTGTATCCCAGGGACTGGAGGCCACTACAGGCCCCATCACTCTTCTGCACACCACTGACAGGCAATTTCAAAAGTTTCTGTCTCCAGCGTGTCCCCCAGGGCCTCTGAGAGATGCAGATGGCCTGGGCTGAGTGGTCATCCTTGACCCTACACCCCTGGGGGACTGTCCTGCTGAGCAGAGATGACCACCAACCACTTCCTGTGTGAGCTCAGGCAGACTCAGGACTTCCCTCTTCACTTCCAATGACAGGAGTCCAGGGGCCAGTTGAGGAGGTCAGGCCCCCCAAAGGACCCACTCCTCAGGGCCTTTTTCCTGGAAAGAAATGTGTCCACTTACCCGACATGAGTAATCTGGCTTCTAGGTGTGTGCAAGGCTGTGGGTCCAGCGTGTGATCGAGACTTTGGAAATCCAGGCGACTGGCCTTCTAATTCAGGAATTAGCAGGAGGAGCTTTTTATTACCAGTCCAGGGCCCTCCCCTGGAGTAGATGAGTGGGCTCAACCCTCCCCTGAGGTTCCCAGACCTCCGATACCTCCCACTGGCTCTCTCAGAATATCGTCCCAGGAGAATTCCTTTCATGATCAGCTTTATGTCTTCAGAGGTAGTGACCTGGGGAGGAACCAGCTGACCCATATCCGAGCTGCCGGGTGGCTAAGGACCTGGCACCTGGAACCTGTCCGTGGGCAGGTGTCAGGCAGGAGAACCCTATCCCATCGCTCCCTTCATGCATACTTCATGGGGCTTGAGAGAGGCCCTAAGCTCTTGGAAGCCTATCTTTTAAAATTATTATTATTTATTTTTTATTGGTATATATTGTATTCACATACAATGTAATAATCAAAAGTGTTCAATGTTCACAATATCTTAATATAGCTGTGCCTTGTCATCACTATCAACTTTTTTTCTTTTTGAGAAAAATAACATATATATATACAAAAAAGCAATAAATTTCAAAGCACAGCACAGCAGTTAGTTGTAGAACAGATTTCAGACTTTGGTATGGGTTCCAATTCCACAATTTTAGGTTTTTACTTCTAGCTGCTCTAAGATACTGGAGACTAAGAGATGTCCATTTAAAGATTCAGCAATCACACTCATTTGTTGAATCCTGTCTTCTCTGTATACCTTCGCCGTCACCTTTGATCTTTCCATCTCTCTCTTTAGGGGTGTTTGGGCTGTGGCCCTTCTAACTTTCTCATGCATGGAGTAGGGAGATGGAACTATCTCATGTTCTCCGGGAGGCGCTCCCAGTGGCCGGTCCCTGGAAACGCTTAAGGGCTCTAGAGCCCTATAGCAGATGCCCCGCGGCTGCGGGCTTTGAGGAAATGATTTAACCCCGAAGCCCCTCTTTCTTCGTAAAGGGGGTGGGGGGCGGGCCATGCCTATGGAATCGTTGGCAGGGCGACGCGGGGCTGCCTGGGGCCAGGGCTCAGCTTTCCTGGCGCAGGGCTGCAGAAGGTGAGCGAGCTCCGGGCACGGCGGGGGGCGGAGGGCGGGGCCCCCCTCCAGGGCCCACGGGAACACTGCCAGCGCACCCTCAGCTCCGTGTGGTCTGCAGTCAGGGGGCGCAGTCTCCCAGAGGCCGCATCCGGGCAGCGGTGAGAGGGACAGAAGTCATGATTTAGCGCTTCAGAGCGTTGCTGCGCCCACCGGCAGCCAGCCTGCTGTTGACCAAATGTTAGGCGCTTTGGGGCAGTTTTACTCGAGTAAATGGCCATTGTCCGCGGACCTGCTGCTCGGCGCTCTGGTGGCCTACCTGTAGATAAAATAATGAGGCTGTGTGCTCCTGCTGCCAGACACAGAACAGCTGGGGCCAGACCCTGGCTGGAACTGGAATGGAAAATTCTCAGCATATTCTCTGAGCATGAAGGAGTGGCCATGTATGTGGGGGGCCAGGAACCTCTGAGGTTAGACCCCAGAAGCCCCCCAATCCAGTTATTCTCTTTTCTTCTGAGGTACAGGGAGTTGATGGGAAAATAAAGGCACAATGCTGTGGGGCTGGCAAATAGTTACTACTTTTTAGCATAGTGCAGAGGATCTGTTAAGAGAGATTGCATGATCTTATTTATCCTGAGTTTCCATAAAACCATCTAGAGTAATGGATAGAGAGTAATGGATAGAGTAATGGAAAGAGCATTATGAATGGACAAGCCTTTTGAACCTGCAGGCAAAGCAGCAGCACATACAGCGTCGTGGGTGTGTATGCATTAGAGAAACAGAGTGGACAGGACACGGGGAGGGGGTGGGGGTTTCTGGCAGTTGAATAAATCTTTCCTGAAAAGAGGATCCTAAATGCCCAAGCCCAGCATTTCCTCTGAGCACTGCCAGCTGCTGGGGGCTCCCGGGCCAGCCTGGGCAATGCCTGCAGGCCACTGGCCCCACTGCCCGCCCTTGAGCCCCCAGATCTCAGAGGTTCCAGGAGAGGCGTGCCCTTTCGTACCCCCAATCCTTTCCTGTACTTTGCACTCTGTTTGGAAAGTCCTCTATTTCTCTGTCGGGGAAAACCCTTTAGCATTTATGTCAGCCATTTCCTTCGTCCCCTTTACCTCTTCCATGGATGGGTGTGCTCTGTGGGGCCAGCGCGGGGACAGGGGTCTCCCTGCAGCCTTGGAGCCCACGAACAGCACAGCGGGACCGGTGGGCTGGCCGGGCCCTGGCAGGGTTTCCAGTTCTCCACATCTGCTCTCGGCTCACGAGCAAGGAGGACGCGGCCACCCACCGTGGTGAGGCTCTCTGCTTCTACAAAGGAGTCCCCACCTGGTATTTCCCACTGCGGAAGCAGCTCTGCACCTGCGGTAGCACATGGAGCAAAGCAAAGAACTAATCATTCTTGAGTGAATAACTGAATGAATGAAGCAGGACGGACACGAGTCCTGAGTCACCAAACGGGACGGACCCTTCTCTCTGTAAAAGCCAGGCCAGGTGTGTTGCTGGGAGCACAGCACCTCTGGTGCGCTTCAGGATGGCGGAACTCAGGACGCATCGGAGTCTCGGAAATGAAGTGCCAAACGTCAAGGAAATATTTTTAGAAAGGCTGACTTCCACATGAGCATTATGAAAGCCCAAGTTCATTGAGATTCAAAATAGAAAACTGCGCGCCAGGATAAGTAAGTAGTGCTTTACGGCTAGCCTCGGTGTGGGTGACGCTAAGGTGCTGGCCTAGGCCTCGGGCCCAGTCCACCTCGCCAGCTGTAATGACTTACATCCTTGCTGAACTGATGCCTGAAAGGAGCGACGTGGGTGGCACAAGGGAAAAAGTGCCTTCTCCTGGTAGATCTGCAACAACGTACCCCCAGATGGAACTGTGATATTTCTCCCTGTAAGAAATAAATTTCATTGAAATCCCTCCTGACCCTGTGGAGCTGTACCCTACCGGATAAAAGCTGACCTACTTTTAAATCTGATTCTGCACCCCTACTTCTTTAGAAAGTGATCGTATCAGACCAGAAATGTATTTCTGTACTAGTCTAACTGTGCTCCAAGATGCCCTTTAAAATAGGGACGAGCGTTTGATCTATGAAAGGAGACAAATTCACCAAAACATAAACATCTGTAGTTTCACTGCTTACTAATAACACACATTTTCTTGCCAGGTTATTTCCTTAAAAACCACAGGAGGGAAAAAAAAAACACAGGAGGGGACAGATTCCATTTATGCTGAATGATGATATCTGTGAAAGTGTGATACTTTGATATTGAGGCCACACATGGAAGGCTATGCCATTAACATTTTAAATATTTGCTAAAAGAATTGCGTGTATGTAGTCCTCACATTTTTGTTCTATTCGAAAGTACTAGTTGATTTATTGACAAACAGAAAGTACTAGTTGAGCTCATACCATAGATAAACTTCCTATTTTGAATAATTACAGATATGAAGGAAATTGCAAAGATAGGGCAGCATGAAGTGGCCCCTGCCCCCTTCTCTGGTTCCCCCCAGGGTTTCAGCTTACGGAACCAGTGTTTCGTATCAAAACCAGGAAATTGACATTGGTACAACTGTATGGGCATGTGTACAGCTCTCTCCCATCTCGTCTCAGGTTGATCTCTGCAGTCGAGATAAGAAACTGTTCCCCCACCGCAGAGGCTCCCTTCTGCTACCACTCCCAGCCACATCCGCCTCCCTGCCTGCCCATCCTTAACCCTTGGCAACCAGTAATCTGTTCTCCATCTCTATACTTTGGTCATTTCAAAAACATTCTATAAATGGAATCAAAGCATGTGAACTTTTAAGCTTGCTCTTCTCAGTCAGCATAATGCCCTTGTATATAGTTGGGTCAAGTTTTTTATCCATTCTGTCTAACTCTCCCTTTTAATTTAATCTGATTTGTGTATTTAATACAATTATGAGTATGTGAGGGCTGAGTCCGCCATTTTATTTTGTGTTTTCTGTTTGTTCCCTCTATTTTTTTTCCCTGCCTTCTTGTGGGTTATTTGAACAGATTTTTGAGATCTATTTTGATTTATATGTAATGTTTTTGAGTGCATCTTTTTGCATAGACTTTTTAGTGGTTGATCTATAGACACAAAACCTCACAGTCTCCTGGTGCTGCCATTTTGCCAGTTTGAGTGAGGGGCAGGTGCCTTACCTCCCTAGGAGTTCTGTACCCTCCTTGTGTATAATTGTTTGAAATACTCCCTCTACATGCATTTAGAACCAAATGAGGCCGTGTATCATTTTTGCTTCAACCATCAAACATAATTTAGAAGACTCCAAGAGAAGGAAAGTCTTATGCATTGACTCATGCTTTTGTTCTTCTGTTGTTTATTCTTACGTAATGGTCCATGATTCCTTCTTTTCTCATTTCTTCTTTGTTTCAAAAACTTCCTTCAGCTGTTCTTTTAGCATAGGTCTCCTGGCAACAAATTCTGTTAGTTTTACTTCACCTGAGAATGCTTGATTTCCCGCGCATTCCTAAAGAATATCTTCACTGGATGTAGGATTGTGGTTTGACAGTTGTTTTCTTTCACCACCTGAAAGCTATAGTTCTGCCTCCCTCTGGCCCCCGAGTTATGATGAGAAATCCAGTGTCACTCAAACTGCTCTTCCCCTCTAGGTAAGGTGTGGCTTCTTTCACATCGCTTTCAAGAATTGCTCTTTGTATTTAGTTTTCAGGAGTTTGAGTATGATGTGTCTGGGTATGCAGTTCTTTTGGTTTATCTTGTTTGGGGTTCATGCAGCTTCTAAGATCTCTTTCTCTTTCTCTCTCTCTCTCTTTTTACTAAATTTGAGAACTTTTCATCTATTGTTTCTTCAAAAATATTTTTATAGCCTTACCCCCTTTCTCCTCCCCTTCTGGAACTCTAGTGACATGAATATTAGATATTTTATTATAGTCCCACCAGTCCCTGAAGACTTTCCTTATTTTATATTCAGTCCAGTTCTCTCTGATGTTTAGATTGAGTAATATCTATTTTATCTTCCCTGATTCTTTCCTCTGTCCTCTCTGTCCTATGGTTGAGCTTTTCTATTGAGTTTTTTCATTTCAATTATTGTATTTTTTAGTTCTAAATTTCCATTTGGTTTTTCATTATATTTTCTATTTCTTTGCTGAGATTTTCTATTTCTTTCATTTGTTTTGTGGGGGTTCATAATTGGTCACTGGAGCATTTTTGTGATGGCTGCTTTATAATCCCTCTCAGAGAATCCCAACATCTGTGTCCTCTTAGTGCTGGCATCTGCTGATGGTCTTTTCTCATCAATTTGAGATTTTCCTTGTTCTTGGTATGATGAGCTGTTGTCATGGTATCTGCACTTTGGGTATTATGTCATGAGAACTTGGATCTTATGTAAATACTTTTTTTAAAGCTAGTCCTCAGACACCAGGCCATAAGGGTAAGGGAGGGCTGCACCTGAGTACTGCTGGCTGGGGGTGGACATTCAGTGGTCCCACTTCGTGTCTTTGATACCCAGGGGCCTGCCTCAGGCCACCAGGAAAGAATGTCCATCCCTGCTCTCCACTAAATGTTCTCTGATATCCTCTTTGGAGGGGATGGGTCTGGGGTGAGAGTTGCATCATTACAGCAGGTTAAAGTAGAAGTGTAGGCTCCCCCATTGGGCCTTTCCTGATGGGGTACAGATGGGCCAGTTTTTTCATGGGGTTTGGCTAAGAGTCATCTGTTTGCTAGGCTGCTCTTTTCCTGGCTCTTTGGCTTGAGAAAACTGATCTCCCTTGGGCCCCCCCCCCTTTTTTTCCTTTTTACTGCTCCTCTAGGTGCTTCTGAGTGGCTGGGACATATGAGACAAAAAAAAAAAAAAAGCAGGGGACTCATTCTTTGGGTGCTGAGGTCCCTAGCCAGTCTGCCTTCCTCTCTCTTCCTTTCTGAGTGCCCTATGTTTGTTTTATATATATATAAAGTCCAGGGATTTTTAGCTGTTACATTTTGGCCTGAAACCAAAAGCCCATTACCTTTTTTAATGCAAATGTTTACCCACTTTCAAAATGAAAGATTTGATTTTTTCATGACATTCTGCATTGGTGATAGCAATTTATAGCTTTCCCACCACACCCTGACAATCAGGTTCAAATCAATTCGTGTGCCTTGAAAAATCAAAACAAGAAGCAAAAGTTACTAATTTTCTCCTGAAATGCAGTCTTGACCATGAGGTGGATCTCATCTGTGGCTGGAGAGTCTGGTGGGAATGTCCAGCTTGGGGATTTGCTGCTGGAGCACCTCCTGTCACCCTCTGCTATTCTCTCATCCCAGGGACAAGTGTTCAGTGCCAGCTCTGTGCAGGTGCCAATGGTGCAGCGTGGGGACACTGTCCTGCAGATGCTGCCGGCCACCCCTGCATTAGGCAGGGAGGATAGGGCTGCTGAGACCTCCCCAAGTCTGGGATCTACAGATCCAAAACTGAGACCCTTCAGTGCACAAACCCCAGTCTAGGACCAGCCCACTTTGCCTCTTGACTTTAAATCATGCCTGAGGGTCTGGGCAGCAGCAGGTGGGACAGTCCAATAAAGACCCCGTGGGTGTGTGAGGAGTGCGGGCCTCGGCAGTCGTGGGTGCCTCAGACGGAAGGAAGCCGAGCCCTTCCCTGCCTCCCTCTGGAGTCAGCACACACATCACACAACACAGCGAGAAAAAAGGCGCTGCCCTGGAAGTAGACACGACAACAGACTGTCACCTGTCTCACATTCCCCAAAAAATAATAATAATGACCTTGAGGCATTGCCTGTGCATTGACCACTCTCCCCAGAAATAGCCTTCACCCTGACCTTTGGAGTGTGGACACATGGATGACCCTCATAGCGCAGGGAATAGGCAAGAAAACAACCGGTTTCCACCGGGAACAGACTAACAATAACTTGGTAAGCTTGACCCTCACTGGGATTTTTTACTCATTAAATATTAGTACTTTTTAGTTGGTGTGCTAATCCCCTTGGGCTACCACAACACAGACCCACTAACTGGGTGGCTTGCAACGTGAGAATTTATGGCTCTCAGCTGTGGAGGCCAGAACCCAAAGCCAAGGTGTGGGTTGTCCCGAGGGACAAGCCATCCCCTCCGCCACCCCCCGCAGCCACGGGGCACAGCGGCCACACCCCACACTCTGCTGTCACCTGGCCACCCTCTCCCAGGCCTGTGTCAGGATTTCCCTCTTGGTGAAGGACGCCAGTCGTGTTGGATTGAGGCTCACCCAGCTCCCAGATGAACTCAACCACTTTTATCTGCGAGGACCCTATTTCCACATACGCTTACCTGTGCAGGTTCTGGGAGTCAGAACCTGAACATGCCTCTCTGGGAGACGCAGTTCAGCCCACAGCGGTGAGCCAAATAGGCAAAGGCCTGGAATTCCATGGAAAACCACTTTCGTTTCCTTTATAAATGCTTCAGTCTCTGAGATTCTTTAGACAATGTGAAAGACCCATAAAAAGAAAACTATAAATTGTTGCCAAAATGTGTGCAAAAGCACCGGGATAAATGGTACACCATGCGTCTTAATGTAAGGACCCCATCGTATAAGAAGGCTAATTCTATCCAAATTAATCTATAAATTTGATAGACTTTTTCTTTTTTTTAGAAATTTGACAAACAGATCTAAAATTTAATATGAAAGAATAAATGTGTGAAAACAAGCAGGAAAAATTCTAAAGCAAAGTAAGTAGGAAGAAATTGCCTTTCTAGAAATCAAGATGTATTATTCTGCAATAATTTGAACAGTGCTTTCCAGGTCCCAGACCATACAGTTCATTAGAAAACAACATAAATTACAGAGGAAAATAGAAACAATTATATGTAATGGAATACTGTGCCTTAAAAGTGGCACTTCAAATAATTGAGGAAAAGTATAGATTGTCAAAATGGATTATTTGATTAATGTTCTGACATTACCAAAATAAATTCTGGATATGCTAAAGATTTACCTGTTAAAAAAAAGCAAAATCATAAAAGTACAAGAAGAAAATCCAGGTGAATAGTTTAAAAGCTTGGGAGGAGGATATTCTCTCTACCTTACCATCAAGTCAGAAATCTCAATGAGAGAGCTGGAATGATCAGGCCACATTAAAATAAAAAGATTTCAATTTCTCCATAGAACAAAAACAATAGAAAACTAAAACTCTACCAAAAGCCAACAATAAAGGGATAAGAAGCAAACCATCTGGAATCACAGGACCACAGACCACGTCCCCAGCAGCCTGGTTCTGCTTGCCCTGTCTCCACATCCACCTGTGCCAAGGGGCCTCTACGGACCAGGTGGGTTTAAGGAATTCAGGCAAGAACAGGTGCAATGCCCTCTCCACGCTGATTCCAGCTACTTTACCATGGTATCATCTGCTCCCCACTCCATTTCACTCACAGGAACAACAACATTATTATATGCTTCCAAAAATAACAATATATAAATTTACCAGCAAAATGCTCTTACAAAAAGAAAAGTTAGGTTTGGCAAAATTGATTAGTCAAATCCACATTGGCTTTTAGTCTTTTTCTTTTCTAAGTGTTCTCCAAATACCTATTATTAACTGTGCTGGTTTGAAACTGTAATCCACCTCAGAAAAACCATGTTCTTCCTATCTTAATCCAGTCTTGTGAGAACAGACCTATCATACAGGGACTTTCCCATGGAGATGTGACACAGCCAGTTGTCAGTGTGAGCTTCTGATTAGATGGAGATGAGCAGAAAGACTAATGGAGGAAATAATGACTGAAATTTCCCATCTCTTATCAAAGACATAAAATTAGAGATCCAAGAAGTACGGCATACCCCAAAAAGAGTAGATCCAAATAGACATACTCCAAGACACTTACTAATTAGGTTGCCAAATGCCAAAAATTGAGAATTTTGAAAGCAATGAGCAAAAAGCAATCATCACATATAAGGAAACTTGGTGAGTCTACATGTGGATTTCTCAGCAGAAACCACAGAGGCAAGAAGGTAGTAGTATGATATATTTACAATTCTGAAAGAGAAAAACTGCCTGACAAGAATTCCATACTCAGCAAAACTGTCCTTCAAGCATGAGGGGGAGATTAAAATATTTTCAGACAGTCACTGACAGAATTTGTGTCTAACAGACCAGATATATAAGAAATACTAAAAGTAGCACTACAGGTAGATA